>PVKA01016024.1:0-48808 GCA_004027165.1 Ctenomys sociabilis | reverse complement strand
AAAATCAGGATGTGTGTGTATAGACAGTACAGTTGGGATAGATAACGCTGTGCTTCTACATAATTCTATGAGAGGCAAGATCTGCACTAATGGTGGTTGGACAGGATATTATGTCGGCTTTTAGTGCTATGGTCATCCACTAGGTAAATAATTATTGAATCTTTGATATAATTCAGCTATAAAAAACCTGTAAATATAAATTCATGTATGCACCTTGTACAATACCAAAACATTATGAAAACAGTTTGCAATGTATTAATTCATCGACTCTGTATGGTTAAGGTGTCTTGAAACTGTCTGATTGACATTTGTATTTTAATAAAATAAAAATAAATGGAAAAAAAAAAAGAAGAGCACAGAGCATCTTGGACCTAATGTTGTGAGTGCTACATCAGTCCAATTTAAAAGCTTAATGAGGACATTCCAAGGGGAAAATACGTATGTAAATATGTGTGCGTGTAATAGATATGCATGAAAAATCTATGTTTGAAATATACATGTATGAGTAGATGCATATAAACTAATGATTCTCTTAACATACATACATCTTTCCTTAATAAAATAGATCCAGTTATACCTGGGAGATACATAATTGACAAGTTGTATCATCACAAATGAAAGAAGACTTACTATTAAAGATTTTTAGGGTTTCGTACCATTAGCTCACTTGTTTAAGTGCTAGCTTAAGAACAGTCAATCTCAGAATGCTGTGGTTCAATCCCCAGGTCCTCAGCCTTACCAAATCTGCCCTTCAGGCATTGTGAGCCAGCCACACAAAAATAAGTAAATAAAAAAAATAAAAATAAAGGTTTTAATAGCTTTGAGGATAAAAATCATATAATCATCTTAATGGAGAAAATAAGTTTGTATAATTGAATAACTGTTATTAAATTAGCAAACTAACAATAGCAATGCCCTTGATCTGAAAAAGATTTGCATCCAGACTATATTAAGAATTCAATAATAAGTAGAAAAGCAACTCAATAAAATTGGCAAATATTTAGCAAATATCTCATTAAATATTATCTGAATCGTCAATTAGTATATAAAGATGCATTCATTATTAGCCATTAAAGTAATATCAGATAAATCTAAAATGAGATTCAATTTGTTAACTTCTTTTTTTATATACTTAGTACAGGGTGTCACTTTGCAGCTTGGACACATAGTGATCCTCCTGTTTTCCACCTCCCAAGGGCTGGGATCACAGGTGTACACCACGCCCAGCCTCAATCGCTGTCTCAGCACACCCTGGGGTCAGGACCAGCACTGCATGCCCAGGACTGAATCCCAGTCTCTGGGTCTACCCTAGCATGTGCTTTAATCAGTGGGCCAATCTGGTAACTTGTGGATGGGTTGAAATTAGATTTAAGTATATCTACTATTGACAGGAAAAATGGAAGAACTTAAAAATCTCAAACATTGAAAGGAAAAAATTAATTAATGAATAAATTTTCATAAGATTAATAGTCATTTTCCCTTGGAACCAGAAACGCTACCAATTCATATTTATACAACAGGAATAAAAATTTCATAGCTGCTTTATTCTCAGGAATCAAAACCTCCAAGCCAGCTAAATGCCCAACATTATTGGAACCAGCATATTGCTGAATATTATTCACTAGTGCTAACAAAGACATTTTCGAAAGAATCTTCCAAACACATCAAAGCCAAACACAGTTCATTTATATTGAAGATTAAGAAAGAAGAGGAAAGTAATAAAAAATAATTGGAGCCAGAAGAAATTATTTTCTGAGTTGCATGAGTGCTAAGAAACTGACTGAAAAAAAAATCATCACAAGAACAGACACATTGCACTCATCCATGATGGAATTCTATAGGAAATTTCTTTTCATCTCTGTGACTGGGTTCTTCCTCAGCATTAACACTGCATCTTGTTAACAATAGGGATTTAAACTTCATTGCTTATTCTGTCCTAAAACAAACTGATTTCTACCAGTATAAAACTGCACAAAAAAAACTGCATGTAAATGTACATCCTTCCTAAACTTGTCAGAATTAACTTTCATTTTTCTCTTATGAAACTGGTAACATCATTCATTATACTATTTGGAAGCCTTATAAAGTTCTAATTCTTAGTAAGCTTTTAGAAAATAATATTGTTTTAAATATTAAAACTAATAAATGTTATTTGCTAGTGATACCATGTAACTGATCAACTAGAAACAACCCAAATGTCCATCAACTGAGAAATACATAAAAAAAAAAGGATGTGGTATTTTTATTCAATGGAGTATTACTATGCCACAAAGAAGAATAAACTTGAGCTTTTTATACACTTGAAACCATACTCATAAGTGAAATAAACTGGACTCATGTGTGTAAACATCATATTGTTGCCCTAGAGTGAGAAACTGAAAGAATACATAAGTTCTAAAATGTATGATTAACATTGTAAAATGAGAAAACAATTTTCAAAAGGAAAGAGGAACTAGGATATTTGAAGGGAAAAGGTCAGTAAGGAAAAGAGAAAAAATACTAGTAAGTTATACTGTTAGTGTCTCCTAGTTCATTAGAAAGGATTATTTCTGCTAATATAAATTAGAGAAATTTGTATATCCATATCTTGTACTCTAAGCAGCTACTTTAAAGATAATATGTAACGTATTAAATATCGTTATTCTCCTAATATTTTGTCTTGAGACTTCGTTTTACCTGTTTCCATAGAATAACAAAATAGGGGCCAGGGAGGTGGCCCAGTGGAATAAGCGCTTCACTGGCAAGAGCAGAGGCCTGAGTTCAATCCCCGATTCCACAAAAAAAAAAAAAAAAAAATTAAGAACATCCATAAAATAACAAAATAAATTTCTGAGAGTCAAATGAGTCTCAGCTCTCTTGAACCACCTTAGTCAACTACTTTTGTGCTGTCTCACTGCCTCTCTGTCCAGTATAGTTATCCACTAGCAGTATTACCTAGGGAAAATTCACTCTCTTCTCCTATCTAAAATCTTTGCTGCCCTGCAAATCAGCCAGCAGAGGGCCAATGGGTGAATTTCCAACTCTTCACAAAATAGCTAAGAGCACCTCTGTTAGTGGGTTTTGTTAAACGTGTAATTTGCCTCTTAACTCTGCACAGGCTGTGCAGCTGATTATTCTTATTAGCTGTTAAACCTAACCACTGCTTATGTTCACTCAAACAGTTCTTTTTTCACTTGTCACATATATGCAATTATTCACAGACATGTATTAGTCCTGGAGTGGACAGATCCTAGAAATTTAGAAAGGAAAGCAACCTATGAGGTCATTTCTCAGTGCTCTTTCTGTTCGAGTCTTTCCCATTTCCACTGCCTCAGCAATGTCCTTGGTAGGTGGCCAGCTAGACTCCTCTGTGGAGAAAATCTGAGCAGACTCCACTGATGAGGAAATGCATCACATTTGACCCTAAACATAACACACTTCAATTGTTCGGCATCAAGACCTCTCTTCCTGTAAATTCTATTCATACATCCCAATAATTCCTTCTGGTCCTATGTAGAGTAATTTAAATTCCTTTTCAGGTGGACAGCACTTCATATTTTAGACTTTTCTTGACATTTCTTTGAATCTTAGTACTTGGCTCAGTAAACAAAGTAATTTCTCTTTTATGGATCTCCACAGGTAATTAATTCTCTTTTATCTAGAATTACGTTTTTTAATGTATTAGTTAAATGCTATGATTCTATTACGTTGAAATGTGGATTTGCAATGATTATGGTAAAACTTCACAATTTGGAGGAAGAAAGAGCTTAAACATAAGGAATGAATTTGTCATCTAAACTCAATGTTTCTGACATTTTATTGTGCTTTGAATTATCTAGGAATCTTATGAAAAAGTAGTACCATACTCAATTTTTAAAAAAACTTGAAAATAGGCATTTTAAACAACTTCTGTGGTGACATTTTTAGTTATAAAATCTAAGTAAGATTTCTTGTATATAGTTCATGAAAATACAAAAATATAGTATGTTTTTCACACTGCTATATTTCATATAAACATGTTAATATAAAACATTAAGATTGTCATACATCGATGAATAAGTTGTACCACTGAATCATGTTCATTGATCAAGCTAGCAAATCTCACATTAATTCTTGTCTACTAACGATTGTGATCCGACACATAGATATGATGAAGTAGAAAAAATTTTCTCAAGTTATTATAGCATATTTAATGGACGATAATTGCTCAGAACTTGTGCTCTAATTAAAGCCATCACACCGTCTTCTGACCTGATATCTGTTAATTAAGAGTTTGATCTCCATAACTAACTTTCTCTCTTCCCTGGTGGCCAGCTCGGGCTATTCCCTTCAAAAGGACTCTTCCATATTTTCGTGAAGGTGAAAATGAATTTCTTCTCCAGGGAGCTTTGCCCACAAATTTGCAGAGATTTTCTCCTGTATCGCAGCGTATATTTTCTACAGGGAGTCAATTTCAATATGGAAGAAGTAATTTTCTCTTCTCTGGGGAAATAATCATCAATTGTCGAACAGCTGTCATCTCCTGTCCGACTTACAAAGAATATTCTCTATCTCTACAGATATACAGCGTGCATTTTACTTGTTTTCCTCTATTTACTAATATGTGTCTTGGGACTCAATACAGAGCATTTAAAGATAAGAACAATACTATAATAACAACCACTGTAGCCACTCTCTGAGCACTTCATGCAAAATGAAAGCCTTGTTCATGCTCACAGGATTCTGAAAGAGTAATCACAATTGGTAGTGCTATCAGGATGAAGAAGCTGTCTCGGATTTTGGAGGTAGCCTCACTGGTGGCCATGTGGGTCCTGAGTGCTCTGGGTGGGGCTTGCAGCCATGTGACTTCGACACCTGGGTCACAACCAGAATTGGTGAAAGCATTTCACATTAATGCATATAAACCTTTCTTCTGGGAAATGAAATTATAAAAGTCTTTAAATTTAAGGATCCCATCCTATGAGATACAGAATACACATAAAAAACAAAAGGATCTTTTTAAATGTGGAGTATCCTCAGGGCACTAATGTGAGCTTTTGCAAGAGCAGAGATCATGAAAAAGAATTTATGTCAAACAAAATACTTTTAAAAACTACGGAGCCATTAGTCTAGCTTTTAAGCTTTTTAAAGCTAATGTATTAACTGAGTGGCAGAGAGTATATGACCAATTTAAGAAATTTGTAATAAAAACATTAGCAGAACTCAGAGCTCCTGTTTTTAGTTTAAGTTAGCTCCAAGCTGGTGTATCTTGTTGGTTTATTTTCCAGATGATCCTTCTAATTTCTTGATTTATTTGTGATGGAAAAACTTGATGAAATCCTAGAAATCAGTATCACACCAGCATTGCCCTAATTTCTGAAGAAAAATCACCTCACCTCGTTTCTGCACCTCTAGCTCATCTAAATCTGTGATTTCTCTATTGTTAAAGGTATAAATGAGGGTGGGGCTTAAGTAGAAGTGATTAGCCTAATCAAAATTGTTTCTTTTATTTTTCAGATACGATGACATGCAGTGAAAAAAGAAATCTGACCAGATCTAAAAAATGTTTATGAGAAGCAAGTCCATGACATCTGATGTACAAGGATAAAAGCTTGAGACAGTATCAGAGGATTAATTAAAAATGATTTCTTATATGACATAGCAAAAGTGACAAGATTATGGTGTATATTCTAATAAGTCAGAACTTCAGTGTCTATGACGTGATAGTACCCTAATGGTTTCTACTAATTGGTCCAAGTCTACATTAATTTTTCTTTTTACATTTAAAAAAAACAATAAAAATGATACAAAATTTCAAAGCAAGGGGATAGTAAATTAACAATAGCCATTATAATTCACATTTCAATCTTCAAAGTAGTTTTTCTCAGAACACCAGACATAAGCAATAAGACTAATCTGTTAACTATTAATTGTTCCTTTAAACTAACCAATTGAAATCAGTGGTACAACTACTTACCATTCTGCAATTAACGTCTGTTAGTAAAATAATAAAGTAGTTACATGATATTCTCAGAAAAACATTTCAAGTTTCAAAGCAGCTCATGAGGCTTGAAAATTTTCAAAATATTTAGTAAGATCAATTTTTCTCAGGGGTATTAGTTCATATGTCTAATACTAAGTACCTGTGTGATGGCTCTTCAGTCATTCCCAAATTTTGTGGGGTGCTCAAGATACAGGGAAAAGTGACATGAATTCTCCCATAGTTCTCATTGAAGAGGTAATGTAAGTCTGTTGTAAATTTTCTTGTGCTTTTCTTGAACTTGAGTTTTTTGTAAAGACCGAAACAGGACATAATAACAACAAAACGTCCTCCTTTGACAGCATTCATCTGTGCTTAATTGTGTCATTTATTAAAACATGGTTGATACTGCATCCCATATCGAAGCACATACATGAAACTTGGTATGGCTGTTTCTGCACTAAATATCTGAACATAGTTATTTAGAACAAGATTTTCCATCTTTATTTTATAAAGATAATTTGACTTCATATTTTACTTGGCAAAAATCTAAAAGATTACTAAAAATAAATGTTGTATATGACAGTCAACATGCAAACAAGCTCAATGGAGACTTGAAAAGTCATATCTGGGTTGAACTAACAGTAGGATTCACGACACCTTTCCACGTCTTGGGATCTAATTCAGTGACACAGATCCTTCGTAATCTCCTCTACACCTTCAGCATTTTCAAAGTTATCAGCTGCAGGTGGCCTGTGGAAGCTATCACTGAAGTAGAAGATAAGGGCATGTTACCAAGAACAGCCCACTGGGCAAGGCGAGCTTTTAAGAAAAACTTGGTAAATGACTTCTATAATACAGTTAGCCATGCTATGTGACATTTAGGCACAGGAAATCCAGAACAATTTACACAGGTTTGGTTTATCCTTAAAATCCTAAGGATTAATGTTGTCAGCTAGCTCAGTTTTGCTCAAAAGCATGCATGATTGCCTTCTACCAGTCACATACATATATAAAGAACCAGCTCAGACAATTTTTAGAATAATCTCTGCATGATTTAGCATCCTTCAATAAAAAAGTTAATCTAATAAAAAGAGAAAATATGTTTCCATTTTTTTATATTTTCATTTAAAGAGAAATTAAATTTGATATAAAATGAAAGGCCACCTGGTTCCACAAAAAGAAAAAATGAAAGGCTACTTATTGACACAGAAATGACCAACAAATGTGAAAAATGTCCATAAAAATGAAAGCATGTTTAAGCAGATATATGCGGTAAAAAAATAATGGTTTGCCTAACTGAAGTCTGAAATATTTTCTCTTTGTCTTTGCTGAAGAGCATTTATATCATATATGTTATAATAATGCTATAGGAAATAGTTTTCATTTATTCGCTGACTAGGTATCAATGAAAAAAAAAGTCTTGATATTTATTCTATATACACACATTATATGATGTGCTGCCTAGTTGTGTGAAACGTGAGTAGCGATTCACCATTCAATCTATGATGATGATAAGCATTTGTAGTTTTCACCTATAAAATGTGTCTTCAGTGTAACAGAAATTCAGAGCTAGTAGATAAAAAAAAATGTTTACAAAGCATAAACATGTTTTTCAATGAATTTCTTTTTCTGAAACATAAATATTTGCAATAGGAAGGATATAATATAAAAGTACATGTTCATAATTCTCAAGTTAAAGGAAATCAGTGTTTTTCAGACTGCTATATTTGACTCAGTCATCCTGGATAAAATCAACAGGATAGGACCAGTAGAGTTGAAATAGAGGACAAAGGAATACAGTGGAAGGCACTGTACATGGAAAAATCTAAATTATCTAATATGATCTCCATTTCATTTCACACACACTCACAGATACGTATCAGAGTATATATGTGTACAAGTGAGCCCTACTTAAAAAGAATAGAAGTTTAAATTTATTTCAGTAATGTCAAAACCTACTATTCATTACCAAAGTAAATTTCTTTAGAAAGATATTCTTAAACTACACTGACCATTGCTCCTATAGGCAAAAGACATTGTTTCTCTAACCACTCCAGAGGTATTGCATGATCTACAAAGTATTGCTTACATCTGCTCATGTAAATATTCCAGGTTGCAAATGAATCCAACTTCCTTGGGTTTCTTTTTTTCCTTTTTATTACTTCAAGATATACATTATATTGGGGGCTTGCTGGTAAGCTCATTTGCTTAAAGCATCTGCTTGGGCAAATTCAGTCAGGTACAGTGGACCGCAATTCAATCCCCAGCCCCACAAGTCACACCAGACTCATCCTTAAGGCAGTCTGAGCTAGCAAAAAAAAAGAAAAGAAAAAGATATACATTATTTAAAATTTTGATTTTAAATGACGGATAGATAACTTGGCAGTCTAAGCACCTGCCTGGTTCAGTTCCTGGTGCCACATGCCATTTTGGCCCCAGGTTTCCTGGTTGCTTTGACTGAAACTGGGCTTGGTGGCACATGCCTATAATCCTAGAGCTGGGAAGGCCAATATGGGAGGGTTTCTATGAGTCTAAGCTGTGTAGAGAGACCCTCTACCGAATAAAATAAATGTATAAATAAATAAATGTTTGATAAATAAATAAAAAAACATTCATATAATAGGAGGTATTTCAGAATCATCTTATAAATTCTTTTGTAATAGTTAACTTAGTCAAATATTCTCAAAGAATTTTGCTATTTTGACCACAGTTATTTTAGAGAGACAGGATAAAATTACAGTACCACTTTAAAATTGGTGGGCTGTGAGATCTATATTGTTCTCACAGCAGCTGCAGACATTAAGAACAGAACCAAATGTGTTTGATCTGCATGTCTTTTGGCTTGAAACAAGGAAAACAACTGAGCCTAAACGACCATGTGAACTTTCAAGTGTTGTGGGGAGTGTAGCGAGCAAGAGAGTAAACTGAAAGTTATGTATTGGGAGAAAATGATGAAAATGAGGAAGTGAAATTCCTTTGCACTCCTCCAGGGATAATGCTTTGAGGAAACAATTCAAATATCTTCAGATTTGTTCTCATATGGAGCCATCTGGTCTGTTCTACCAAGACTTCCATTCCAGCTCTCTACACCAGAAATCAAATCAATTCCTCATAGCCTACAAGTGCAATGAAACCACCTTCATTTGATATAGACCTCAAGAGAGTGCTAACAACTTTTGATTGCTCAGTCTGGGAAGAATTCAAATTGCTAACCCATTGTCTATAAGTGCTTTATTCTCATACCAATGCCATAAACAATCTAATTCTCTAAAAGCTGACACATAATACCTCCTATGAAGAGGTATTATGTTTAGTAGCAACCTGAGGAAAAATAAGTACATAAAATCAACAAGGAAACATCAGTGCTTCCTTGGGAGACCTGGGACTGCCTATCTGGATATAATATTGGATAAATTGAGCAAGTTAAGGCTATCACGGATCAAAAGTTATAGCACAGCATTTTTGTGCATCCCTGAGAGCCTTTGGGGAAACCCTAACTCTGCAATGAGTTCATCTATCAGAGGGATAATGACCTAAAAACATTCTTCTGGAGATAGAATAGAAACTATTTCCTTTTTAGAAGAAAGGCACCTGTGGAACTAATTAGGATGAAGTGTCTCATTCAAACGATAGGCCATAATCCTATCGAATGAATAAAAAATTTACAAGGTTGTAGTTGAGATTGAAAAAGAACTGGAATGACAGCGGTGGTCTGTGGAATTAAATCAAGGGGATTTAGGGAGATTATGCTGATTTTCACTGAGACACTCAGGAGAGAAAATAGTAACCGTACCCATGAAAAATCTAGGTAATGCCAATCTTGTAGACTACATATGTAAGTAACAAGTGTCTCAAGATGACAGAAAGAAGCCTGCCTAAAACACAACTCTTACAGATTCAAACAGAATTTCTGAAAAGATTTCAAGGTTTCTCTAGGAAGCAATCAAAAGATTTGTGGTGAAAGGCTTCATTTGTATTTTATGTTTAAATTTGCAGTTTGTATTTTTTTGGCATAGGTATCACTGTTTTCTTCTAATGTACTATTTACAAGGAAATAGTATTGTTCTTTAATTAAGGAATGTATATTTTTCTTCTTCCTTCAGGATGTAGAAGATGTGTGGGTGCTGGTACACTTTATATGCATAAATAAAAGTATATCTAAAGGAAAGATACCGGGAATTTTTATCATTCCATTGTCACTTGAATTATAATAGCTTAAGAGGCACAAATCAGCTACAAAAGCTTATAATATGTATGCATACTGTGGAGAATAAATATAGTAGAATCTTAGAACTAAACTGAGAAATGGTCAGATACTCAGATTTAGTGGAATATAATTTATAGGTATTTTTCTTTGATCTTTACTCATGCAAGAAAGCCTCAAGTTTTATTTAAAGTTAATCTATTTATCCATCTAGCTTAATCTATATTCTCCCCTTGACTGGGCTTCAAAGGAGTCAATTTTCACACACTTTCTTAGAGTTATAAGTCTTTCAAAATGCACATTTGCCTCAATCTCCACTTTTAGACTGCTTCTGAGGCTTCCCTCAATTTTGAAAGAGAAAAATTGTGGCATTATCAGTGACCTTCTCATTGCCAAATCTAACAGACAAGCTCTGTTCACTGACTGGTCAATACTAGCTTAAACCGATTGACATCCTCCCTCTTTCTTCACTTTCTTAGTATCTGAAACAATTCCCTTTTGTCTCTTTTCTACCTCTTGAGATTCCTTAATTTTCTCTTCTGGATTCTATCCTTTTTCATCACACTCTTTCTGAATTATGACAAATTCTGGTTTTATTTGCATTTCACATACTGAAAATTTCCCAAACTATATATCCAGGGCAAATCTTTTTTTACAATATATTTTCTCACCACCTACTACATATTTCTATTTGGATTCCTCATGAGTACTTCAAACAAAATATGTCTCAGAAGCTGTCCTTATATTTAAGCTTTTCATTGTTTTTCCTTTATTGGGGAATGAGACACACAGCCTCATGGTATCCCATGCTAGAACTATGTTGCCTCCCTGCTCTTTTTTCTTATTTTTATGTATTTGCTCATTTACTAGAATGTATCAGTACAGTGACATCCTATACCTTCCTTTGTTGATGCTTTTTACCTTTTACACAAGTAGAGCACACTCATAGCCCTCAACCCCTCTGCCTTTCCACACTGCTTCTCTGCGAGCCATTTCCGTGCAGGAGCCACAGAAATTCTCTCTGATTCTCTATCTGTTTGTCTATCTGCTTTGCACATACACACATACACACACATGCACACGTGCATGCACACCATGCTACTTCTTACATAAAATGCAAAAAAAAAAAAAAAAAAACCAAGATCCCTAGATGCAGGTTTATGATAACTTGGTAGGCTGTCATACTGCATCATTCACTCCTACCCTCAATTCAAATCCTTATTCCAGTGACTCAGAATATCATTCTGCTACTCAGTTACACCATGTTTGTATCTATGCATCAAAATGTTCCTTCTGAGTATACAACACTAAGCTCTTAAATGCTTGGATAAGCTGTATCTACCATTGATATTTCAACTAAGATATCATTCCTGACCTTCATTGATCCAGCCAAGACTTGGTTAATTTTCATGAATCTACCATTCCACTATAAATAATACCCTGCTCTGCATATCTTCTGTTGTAGTTCACTTTATTTATCTCTAAATTTCAAGAGTTGCATCTATTTTCTTCATACTTATATTTCTTCCTTCTACACAGTGATTAGCACACATTTGAAGTTCAATCACTATTTTTAATAATGTATATTAGGAATAACAGTATATTCTAAGGAAGTTTTATTCTCAGGAATTGAGAGATTTTTGACTACTCTTAAAATAACTTAACTCAAGGAGGGCATTGGGGATGCTTATAATACCATCAATAAGAAGGCTCAGAGAAGAGGATCACTGTGAGTTCAAGGCCAACCTGAACTACACGACAAGACCATATCTCAAAAAATAAACCAAATAAAATAAGCTCCAATATTTAGCTTATAATGTGCTTTTTTTTCTTCAGTTTTAAAACATAAGATGATAGTAGGCTATCCTTGCTCCCTTCTGATAAACTTTTCACACAGGAGACACTGTTGTAGTAATCACAGATCTTCAAGGCAATTGCTCAGGAGCTATTTAACTACAATAAATACGTTCATAAGTATACACCAGAGATGTACGTGCTGCTTTGCAAAGGCAGAACAGTGCTGAGAATAATCACTATCTTGAAAGAGCTTGAAGTTTTTACTAAGTTGTGCCAGGAAAGCCCTGCCTTCAAGTGACAGACTTCATTAGTGGCACATCCATTTTTGCTAACTTTGTGGAACGCTGCTAATGCTATGCTAATAGACAAATTAGAAAATCAGAGCATATGTTATGGAATTAGCTGGAAGCTATAAAAGCAACTTTTTTCAAGAAGAGAAGCATGGATTTGAAGATAGACTTTTCTGTCACTTCAGTGTGCAACAAACTATATCCAAGGATATTGTCCTGAAATAGAACATAATTAATCCATGTCATATGTTCATCTAATTTCTATAAAGAAAGGGGAACAAGAAAGTTACATAAAATGCTGTAAGTGAATCGTGTGTCTTCAGTACTTCTATTAGATTACCTACTGTGAACTAAGATTAGAGACAAATGAGACTGGAAATTTAGGAGCATTAGTCAGAATTGAAAAGATACATTAGTACCAGTACTTAGATGAAAGCTGGCATGCTATAGCTATTGAGAAGTTGAGGGTAACAGACATAGCATATATTTTCAACCATTATTAGAATAATAAAAAATAAGCACCTATAGCAGCACTACTTTTAAATACAAAAGATAAATCTTTATAAATTCTACCAGAGCTGGGAGAGAAGACAGATTGGAAAAGGAAGAGTTAAATGTGAGAAGAGTTAAATGTAAATCGCTAAATAGAAATACAGAATAAATCCTTCAGTTTATGTGGATATCGAGGAAATAGCAGTAGCTCATCCCACAAATGCCACCTGGCCATCAGTATGCATCATGGACACTGTCCACGTCCACCGTGTACTCGAACTTTGTGGGATATCTAAGCCCCAAACTTCTAGAAGTATTGGTCATATATTTGCCATTCCGGTATTTTTATTATGTTTTATTGTTAGTAATTCTCTACTATCATGAAAACTTTTTTCTTAGTTGACATTTCTGTATATTTTAACCTAATCAAATACTATGTGAGTACTCTGAATTGATCACAGATTCATACGCATGGCACTACATTGTGTCCTCTTAGTTGGACTCCCAATTTCATTTTAAACTTTGAATATTATTTTGGAATATTTAATTTGATTTTGAATTAATATTTACTTTTCTGAATATTGCTTATTTTTAATTTTTGTTTTACGATTTATATTGTTTCTTTGACTTATAATCTATTTATGACATGGTATGATATTTTCTCCTAGTATAAGAAACTTTAAAAACTATATTTCCACTTTTCATTGACTTTATATTAGTTTTTCCTTTTCTTTCACACACACACACACACACACACATGAAAAACTATGTATATAACCTCATACAAGATTGATAGTGTTTTGTGGAAATCTTCAATGACCATTTAAACGGGTCATCTAATATAATTATATTTTACATAGTCCTGCATAACTATCATTTTGAGAGCTCTTTATTTTTAATCCAGAACCATACAGCAAATTCTCTTGTCTTCTAGATTATGGTCTTTATTATTTTCTATGTTACATCTGGAGGTATTAGAATATTATGAGGTTGTGTAACTGGAAAATATTTTACTTTAGTTTTCAAAGGTATGTTTGCTAAGTAAAAAATTCAATGAGGACAGATTATTTTTCTTTCAGTCCTTTGAATAAATAAGTCTAGTTTCTTACCCACTTACTCTTTATTCTAATGTATAATAAGATGCTATTTAATTTTGTTCTTCCATAGCTAATATTTTTTTCTATGCATACGCTTTAATGAATATTTTCTCTACAGTATTGGATAATTTCAGTTTTGTGCATCTTGGTATGATTTGATTCATATTTGTTATGCAAAAGGTTCATTTTTCTTGGAAATGTGGAGCTATATTTTTAACTAAATTTAGAAATTTTAAATCTTTAAATATTTATTGCCTGCTGCTTTCTACTCTGCAAATTCTAATTATATGAATATAAGTTTTTTATTTTGGCACAGAGAGAACTATTATATGACTGACGTGCAAATTCTCTTTCATGTTTATTTTAGACAATTTTTATTGTTATATTCATTTAAGTTTGTAAATAATTTTTAAAATGTGCAATCTATTATTAATCTCATGTATTCATTTCAGAAATATTTTTCTAAAATTCATTCTGTCTACATTGTATCTTTCACATTTCAATATTTGTCTACAATGTTTAATTTGCTATACAATTATTATTGGTTTTCAATAAAGTAAATGAGTTAAAAAATAACACATGACTTATACCAGGTTAAAACAAAGCAAAAATTAGAACATTTATTTGCAAAGAAAATATATAAAGACAACCCAAAACCTAAAATTTGTTTTTCCTGCCTCTTTATCATAAAAAGAAAACTAATGATGAGTTCTAGCTACATCTACAGGGCTTCGAGGAAAGGTTTATGCATCTCATTTCTGACTATGAAATGTATTAAATATTTAGTGGCTGTTTGAGGAAAGCAATTAATATGCCTGTTCATGTGGTGGGGGCCAAACCAAACAAACAGAAGATTCAAAAATAAGAAAAAGTACTTCTTTTAGAAAGTCTAACAAGAAAATGCAGTATCTTATTAACTGCAGTCCAAGAATGAAAGGTTAAGGGGACACATACAGGGGAAAATGAGCAAACTAATATTGAAAAAGTTTTCCCTGAGTGAAGAATAAAGCTTTTTGGGGGGGACTTTTGTGTGTATCAGGCAAGTGCTTATCCTACTGAACTATCTCCCTGACCCTTCTACAGGGTGTGCAGTGTCTCATTAGCAGATGGACTCCTAGTGATTCACCTGTTCACAACCTCCCAAGAGCTGGGATTACAGGTGTGTGCCACCACGCCCAGTCTCAGCTTTTTGATTGAAGGGATCAATCAAGTGCTCATCAAATAGAATGAAAAACAATCCAGATTATATACACCTCAGAGAAAATTAACATCAAGATTAAAGAGGAGATCACAAACCCTGTTTTAAAGGAACTAAATAAGGCATCAATGAAAGAACAGGAATCAAACCAGATTCCATCAATACCAAATGTATGAAAGCAGCTGGAGCTGGAATTTGAAGTAATAGGCAATGCTTTTACAAGGGTGTCTGTGTACAATGAAACTATCAATTGAGAATGAAGGATAAAGATCATTTGAGATAGGCAAAAAATCAGAAAGTTTACCATCCCTGTCTCTTTTTCTCAGAAAGCTAATCCCTAAACCCACATGCATTTAGCTGGCTATCCTCAGGCCTTCAGTTGATACATTTGTTGTTCCAGGTTACAAATAACACAGGAAGTGTTTATTTCAAACTCCATGAAGCAAAGAAAATATACATTGACTAATTTTGTAGAAGAAAAAATATTAATATCCCCCTGCTCTCCTTATCTTCTCTTCTAGTCTATTAAAGTTCTGATCAATTTTAAAGTTACTTTTATATTTAATAGATAAGTCCATAATATTCAAATACAATAGATATTATTATTAAAATGATGATGAGAAGATAGCTTGTTGTAATTGGGAGACATACTAAAGTTACATTTTATCCTCTATATGTAACCTAATGATGTCAATGCTTCTGTAAGGAAAATACTATTTTTGTTTCTTAAACAAAATGTTACCTAGCTGGCCTTGAATGTGCAGTAATCCTGCTATGTCAGCTCCTAGAGTGCCGGGATTATAGGCATGTATCTCCATGTCTAGTTTAGAAAACATACTTTAAGGCTAATTTAATACAAAGCTTAAATTTTAACCCTCTATCAAATGTTTTTACCATATTCTCAATTTTCTCCAAATTGTAAGTCCTTATGTATAATTTATAGGTAAGCCGTATTCTCTCCACCTTCCATCCAAAGCTCCTAGTTCTCTAACTAGTTCATAAGTCCACAGTTCTATTGTGATAGTGGGAGACTTTGCCATGTTGTGCATGTGTGGATCTCTTCGTAAGGGCACTCTTTTTTACATGGACACATCTTCGGTTAATTTCTTAAAGGGAGAGGGCTGAGTAAAGGAAGCAAAGAGAAAGTTCATGATGTGAAGGTAGGAAAACTTTTAGCTTCACATCAGCAAGTCAGTCTTGACAGTCTGCAGTCATTTTCAAAACAGTAGCCTAAAATATGCATCAAAAAGTCAAAAATATAAATAATACAGCTGTTAAGGGATAAGGGTAGGACACGTGACAACAAAGACATTTGCTTTGCAGTATACTTTGCAGTCTTTACAGCTATACCCCAAATGTTCCCAGTTCCCAACCTCTGATAACAGGACACAGCTGTCCTCCCTGCCCCTGTTTAAGTAAAATAGCCCAGCAGTCAGCAGCCACTTAGCTGTGACCATCACCAGCATTAAGCTGGCTCTATGCATTGCTTCCTCTGGCACAGAACAGCTGATGTACAGATTCAGCGAGTGATCTGATCCTGGACTAGGCCAATTCCCACTAAGAGAACGTGAGCCACCAGGGCAGGAGACTAATGGGGTAAGTCTGCACATGGCCAGCAGCTTTAGAGACTCCAGATGCCAGGTGAGAAGCAATCACCGGAGATAGTGGTCCTTATGAAACACGTTAAATATGGATTTCCTGAGATGTGGATATCCAGGCCTTGAGGAACAGGGGCCCTGCTCTCGGAATGAGAAATCAGGCCTAGCGATGCTGATACAGGGAAACCTCCAAACAACACAGGGAGAAAAACTGATCTCTCACCTTAAAATGTACCTGGGATGAATTCGTGTTCTCTAAAACCAAAGAATGAATTTTAGGAACAAACAGAGGTTATGAGCAGAATATATTTATTGAGGGAAAGAAAGGTCCTGTTGAAGAGAGAGACAGGAGGGGTTCATGAGTGGGTGGTCCCTGGGAAGCTGTCTCTTGCAGGGACTTTTATAAAGTCCATGTGGTGGAAAACCATGTGGTGAGTTGGGTCTAAGGTGGTGGAGAACATGGGAACTTGCTTAGGTGGGCATGAGGTGGGACAAAACTATGGTTGACCAATAAGATTACAAACACCATTGCTCAGATAAAATTGATTAAATCCAGTACCAAATGGGGAAGTGAGTCACTCAGCAAGTGGGCATGAATATGGGACATGGTCTCTTCCTGTTGGGGGTTGAGTTAGTGATTCATTTGAGCTCTTTCAAGGTGATTGATACCTATTTAGAATATCAATCCCTGATGTCCTTCCCTAGGGAAGTATATAGTTGTGTTTGTTTCCTCTTTTGTCTTGGTCTTGAGATGTGGCCCATACAGGAGTGTCTGTCTCTTCCAAGTTGCAAGGTCATCTTATCTTCCTGCCATCTTGTCTCCTTGAGGGCATGGCCCTGTCTTTCTGCCTCTAGTATTTCCATCTAACTTGACTGCCCACAACAATGCTGATGTTAGGGCCAACAGCATGCTTGGAACTCTGTACCTCTGCATGTGGCCTGCATCCAGTAGAGATCAGAGGGCTGGTAGCTTATGCATTCTACCAAGGTAAGCAAGAAGACTCTGGGCTGGGGCAGTTACCACAGTAAGGAGGAGTGGCAAGAGCTGATCTTGGGGTAGGGAGGTACCTCACAGGTCCAAGGCCCTAAAGCTAGTCAGAGAATATTGTGACTTGGTTGGGAGATTGTGATCAGAGCTCAGAAGACCAGAAGGCTGATAGAAAGCCTGCCTGTAAAGACCAAGCTAGGGAGGTTTCTGCTGGGAAGAAGGATTGCATTGGTTGTTGGACTCTGGATGATTTGTTTAGACTTGGCAAAATCATTGTCTCCATTTTGCTTGTGTCCAGTGACTTTGCCTGAGACTGTGATTAAGTATTAAGACTGATTAATCTTTCAAAAGGTATTTCAAAGCAGCCAAATATTGAGGGAGTGACATGGCTGTTATTGGGGTCTTTTAGCCAGATATATATGTTGAGAATCAAGAGCAGAGTCCAGCAAGATGGTTTAAAATGTTCTGAGTTTGGCAAAGAAGGAAGCTCCAATAAGCTGTGGAACGCAAAGACAGAGCTGAGGATCTCCAATGCAGAGAAGGCACAAGAGAATGAAAAGGATGGCCTGAGGGCACCACTGAAGGCAGCAGGTCTCCATCCTTGGTAGCCTCAGTCCTGCAAGAGGGAAGGACTTTGCCTTGAGAGGAATCACACAAAGTCCATGTTCCACAATGGCAGTAGCAGCCACATCATGTTCCAGAATGGCACCAACATGGCGAATTTATTCCTCTGAATCAGGGGCAGAGTGCTCAGCAATCAAAGCACTTGACCCCTACAGCAAAAAGAGGAGGAAGCCTGGCTACTGCTCCAGCTGGCTGCAAACCTTGGTGTCATCCATGTGGCACTGGTTTTAGGCACATTCAGAATGCAGGAGTTCTGAGGTCAGGAAGGCTTCCACCCAGATTTCAGAAGAAGGCCTGGATGGCCAGGAAGTGTGCCCCAGAGAGGGCAGAGTGTGAAGCTGTAAATGAGAAGCCTGTTCAGTGGAAACCCCAGAAGTTTAGAAAAACCAGTAATTTGGATCATCTAAGAGAAACTGCAAGGAGGGAGCAAAACTAGCCTAAGAGAGAAGCCACGGGAGCCACTACCAAGAGTGCCATAGAGGCAGCACCACATGTAGCCCACAGTTTGCCACAGAGCTTTCCACAAGAACCTCCAGGATTTAACATTTGCCCTGCTGGATTTTGGATTTGCTTTGGTCCCAATGTTTGGTCTCTTGCTGTGTGAACTATTTTTGGAATGGTAATGTTTATCTTGTGCCTTTGAATATTATAACTGTTTAACTTTTCTTTTGTACAGGGGCTCACAGCTAAGAGTTTGCCTTGGATCTTGGAGGAGACTTGGACTTTTCCACAATGCTGAAACTGTTGGGACTCTGGAAACTCTTAGAGAAGGACTAAAATGCCTTTGCATAAAGGGATGTGCATGAGGCTTTGGGTGTCTAGGGCCAGAATGTTAGGGTTTGTATCTAGTTGTCCACCTCAAAGCCTCATGCAGTCATGGGGCAGGGACTTCTGGAATCTGAGATTAATTCATGATAAAGGCTAGGATTATGGATTTTAGTGCTGCTGGGATTATGGATGCAAGTATTTCCACTGGCCTGTGGCTGATAGCCTGAATGCAATTTAAGGGAGACAGACTTCCTCTCTGTGGCCATTGTTTCTGCTTCTTCTCCCATTTGCTCTCTTGTTCTTTAGCAGAAGGTTCCCCTCTGCTATGTGCCAGTCTTCCTTGGAGCCAGCTGAGTATGGACTGAAACCTCCAGTAACTATGAGCTATATAAACTTTCCTTCCTTTATTTTAAGTATCTGGTACTTGTCCCAGCAACAAGAGAAGAATAACTGAGGCAAATGATTAAAATATTATGTTTATATACCTGTTCTCCAAGATGAACATAATTATGTATGGCCAATATACAAATTAAAAAGGCAAGAATAACATAACACTTACATTTTTGTATGCTTTACAGATTTTGATTGAGATTAAAAATAGGAGAATTTGGTACTAGATATGTTTTCCATGGATCTTAACTGATTAAATAATTTAAATCTTGAAAACAAAATTCATGTATGCAAGATTATAATTCAAACACATATGTAATAAATCCCATAAAAGTGGAATATGCAAAATATCATGGAGGAGAAAGAAGTAAATTATCACAGGCAGAGGCCCAGCTATGGGACCACTTTGAACAAAACCTCTAACGAATTAAATGAAAGGCTACCTAATGAGTTCGAGAACATAGAGTAAAAACACAAAAGAACTCAGGGTCAAGGTCCAGCTGGAACAGGCTGTATGTTCTGAGGGAGCATGAGAAAGATCCTGACATGGAACTAATAAGGAGAGCACTTCATTTGTGAAGGAACCCTTCTGTGAAAAGTAATGCACTGTGGATGCTCTCATCAATTAAGACCTAAAGCTACTTTCTAGCTCTCTCATAATAGCTAGCATTTACTGTGGAAGTAATGTGTGCCAGGGATTGTTAGAAATGTAACAGTGCTACAAGGTAAGAATTGTCCACATTTTCTAGAGCAGCTCATGAGACTTAATAAACTTTGATGTTTTTTCACCTACATCATGGCATGGAGATATTTTCTATCCAACAGCTTATGGTCCAAGGCTGGTGATCTTTTAGTGAAAAGATGGCTCTCATTCCTTGGATCTCTATATAATTGTGTCATAAGGGACCTTTTTGGAAGATCATTTCAAAAAGTCTGATTTTTGTCATTCTCATGAAATGAAGTCTCTTGTATAGGATGTTACAACTGTTCTCTGAGAGTCACAGGTGAACTTGCATAATTACTGGCTTTATATTCCAGGAAAAACAGGTGACTTTAACATGACCAGTGTATCAGAGAAAGAATGGATGCCCCTGTGCTCATAGGACAATAAACAACTCAGTATTCTCTGTGTTCTTCTGGTAATTACAACTCATAATGATGTTAATTGCTGCAAAATTTCTCCTAAATTGGAAATATCTCTCTCGCATTCTGAAGAAAACACAATGTTCGAATAGGGAGAAAAGCAAAAGAAAACAGCTCATGTACAAAAACAATAAGTGATAACATTAAAATGCTTAGTTTTCTAGATTTTTTTTTACAAACTTAATTGAACTATTGCAGTTTTCTGCGGCTTGTTTAATAAGGATAAAGCTCTAAGCAGAAACTCAGAATAATTTAAGCATTATATCTAACCAATATCAGATATTATAAAAGCAACTGTGCAATTCTCAAATAGCATTTCTTAGTAGTAAATAAGAGGGAAAAAAATAAAAGGGCACTTTCCAGTATAGATAATATCATCAATGGAAAACACAAGCAGAAAGAACTAGGGGATGGGAAGAAGGCTCAGTAGAAAAAGTGCTTCCCTCGCAAGCTCAAAGGTCTGAGTTCAATCCCCGGTTCCAAAAAAGAAACAAACAAACAAAAAAAGAAGTCAATAAGTGGCTACATAATACTTGTTAGTGTCACATGTCAAATATTCTGTTGTCAGTCGCCTAGATGTATGGTAGTGCTGTGCTTCTAAAACCTTTGGTCACTGTTCGCTTATGTAACTATCTCTAACCAGTGAATCAGGAATAGGAACATAAAGTGAATTCTCCAGATTTGGACATTGCACTACCAATGCAAGCATTCTGGATTTCCCTTTTCCAGTATCCCACTACCAGGAAGATTTTGAGCTCCTATTTGTTCAGCTGGAGTTCTGCACCGACAGGATAAATGATGAACTTTCAGACCACAGACATGAAATCAGAGGGAAATTTCTGGTTTTATTCTTTGCTGTTAGGTCTTTAAAGAAATTGTGTTTAGGAGCTAATTTTAATTTTTGTTTTTATTTTCTGTAAGTGTGAAAATTGTTCTTAGTTTTTTCAGGATTTTTGTTTTGTTTTATTCTCTTTTTTTTTGCTTTCTCCTTCTTTTCTCTTTTATTCCTCCTCAATTTTCTGAGGCTTGGATAATCTGTCCTTTCATCCAGTTTCTAATCACTTTTTCTTCTTTCATTTCTTCTTCTCCCTTTTAATTTTTTCTACCTTAGCATATAATTGCTCAATTCAGTGAATATTCATGGTATATAATTTATTTATTTGTTTGTTTGTTTGTTTATTTGGTACCAAAAATTGAACTCAGGACCTAGAACTTGCTGGACAGACTCTGTGCCACTGAGCCCAGGACCTTCTGTTTTGTATTAGATTTTGATGTATAACTATAAATCTTGTACCTAGGGTTGAAAGTGGCAAATTATTAAACATCACACATAATCATTTAAAAAAATAAATGATGAACATCAGTGAAATGACAGTGACCATGATGTAACAAAAAGAATCAAAATCTTATAATTGTGGAACTGATAAGAGTTTTTGACTGTGTCTTCAGCTTAACATTTATAAGCACCAACCAATAAAAGTAATATGTAATATATATATATATACATATACATAATATATATATATATATATATATGTGTGTGTGTGTGTGTGTGTGTGTGTGTGTGTGCGTGTGTGTGTGTGTGCATGGACACACACACACACATATGTATTTACGTATATCTTAAACTCTTCTAGTAGCCACAATGAGAACTGCAGAAAGTAATACATAGTAATTACATAAGTGCTCAATACCCCCACGTGGCTAGCCACTCCTGTACCAGACATGGCAGATGTTGCTGTGGTGAACACACAGGACATAGTATCTAATTAAGACTAAGAAGAACAGTAAGGAAAATGGTATACAAGTAAATGTGAGGTGTGTTATAGCTTACATCTAACTGCCCTCCCAAAGCCTCATGCGGTTATGGAGCAGACTTCAAGAGTTTGTGATTAATTCATGATGCAGGGCTGGGATTATGGGTGTGAGCGCTGCACATGGCGTTGGGTAGACATCCTGTATGCAGGAAGGGAGAGAAGCTTGCTGTCTGATGCCTCTGTTCCTCTTTTTTCCCTTTTGCTGTTTTGCTGCTTTTCTCCTCCACAAACTTTTACTGTCAGTCATGTGCAACTCTGCCTTGGAGTCACTGAGCATGGACTGAAACCTCAATAAACTGTGAGCTAAATAAATCTGTCCTTCCTTAATTATGGGTGTCAGGTATTTTACCCCAGCAACAAGAGAAAAGTAACTGAGATAAAGTGTAATGTTCTAGTTTGCTGTTATAACAGTTAGTTTTGTTGACGGGCAGTGAGGAGACATGGAGTGAAGAAAACACAGAACTTTAGAAATATAAATGTGGCATATATAAATGTAATGATGCCTTCACTGCTCCACTATCTGAACATACAAGAGCAGAAGCCTAAGGTCTATCTTACAATCGTAACAGTGGGGCCTTGGGTTGACGAAATAGCACAAGGGATATTTTAAAAGTTAAAAGAACATTTCTTACAGAGATAGCAGCAAAAGTCTACTCTTCTATTGGGTCTAGAGCTGAAAACTTTGTTATGAAATGAAGATAGAGCTTTAAATATATCTAAAGTAATTTAGAGTGAAAAAGGACAGAAACAGAATATATCCTTTGAGATTTTCAACAAGAAATGATGATTAGTGACATTTGGAAGTACAGCTTTGGTGAATTCACAAGATAAGAGACAAAATCAAAGGGAATTCAAAGAAATCTAGGGAAGAGGAAAGTGAAGCAATGAATGAAAGAAAATAGCAGGAGTAGCAAAAAATTTCTATAAAATAGCGCTCCATTTTAGCTGAAAAGCCCAGGGAAACTTAATAAGAGAAAACACCCATTTGTAGGTTTGTGGAAAGATCATAATGCAATGCAGGATTTTACAAGGAGATGAGTGGCACAAGGGCAAAAAGCAGCGAAGGACTTACACAAGGATCAAATACCCATCTGGAGGCTTAAAGGAATAAAATGTAAGGTAGAGCTTTAGATTGGCTGCCAATCAAAGGTGCAATCTTTGATCTGCTGAGAATTACACGTTTAAATAATTGGTTACCTTGACTTTGAGTGAAAGGGAGCATGGGATTTATAGGTATTTGGAAGTTCAGTTGAAATAAAGAAAATGAAAACTTGACTGACTAATGACATAATTTTATAGAAATGTGTATATATTTTTCATGAAGGCAAAATGAACAAAATTGCTAAGAAAAAGAGTCCAAATCAAATCTATCATATGGATTATAAATAGCTTTAAGCAGGAAAAACTGTACTTAGAAATGAAAAGTTTTTTTTTCCTTCTTAAACTTGAACACTGATAAATTTTTTTTAAATGTATTCCTCCGGTTTTCAGCACTCCCTCATCCCCCACCCCTGCCAGTATTGGGATTATAGGTGTGCTACACCATGCCTTGAGTCTGTGTTTGGCTCATGTAGGGCAGACACAATATGTGGTGCCAAGGGATAAAAGCATGGTCCCTGTGCTTGCCCAAGCAGGTACTTAGTCCACTGAGGTATCTCGCCAGCACCCCTGTCAATTTTTAATCAATTTAGAAAGTCAGCAGTGCTATGAAGTTCTACAAATGTGGACACTGCCACCATAGCATTGTGCTTTTTTACTCACAAAATTTCTAAGTTTAGACCAAATTTGAAGTTCTTCCAAAACCAAAGTATGTAAGAGCTTCCTTTCAATACATTCCCACCTATTTTTCCTTTTGAAGCCTGGCATCAAGACATTCGGGAAAATAACATATAGAAACTAAAAAGAACAATAAAGGCACAATAACTTAATTATGTAAATTTGCATGTGTAAGTGTAAAATTTATAGAACATACATTACACTCAATAAAAGTGCTGCAATAGATTTTCATGTAATTTTTTGAGTAAGGACATAATTTTGCTAAAATTAAAGCACAGTATATGTCAAAAGTAAACAGTAAAGACTGTGGAAGAATAAAATAATTTTTTTGATGTATTTAGTGCAGGGTTTACAGGGTCTTACTAGACAGATTGGACTTCTAGTGATCTTCCTGTTTTTAGCCTCCCCAGATCTAGGATTATAGGCATGCACCACCATGCCGAGTCTCAGTTGCAATGGGTCTGGCACAGCACACTGAGGATGGAACTTCAGTCCCTGCAGCTGCCTAAACAAGTGCTTTAGTCCGCTGAGCTATCTGGTTGGCCCAAAAGAATTTTTACAGTTCAAAAAAGCCAGAGAACTATAGGAAGATTCAGACTAAAGACCAAGATTATAAAAATAAATGAAGGAACTTAAGAATTATTTATACTATATTTTCAGAATTAAAGCTAAAGAAAGAGGTGCATTGCTCAGCATCAAGTCAGATTTATGACAAGAAAGGTGAGAAATTAGAGTTCAAGCAGATTAACGCATTAAATGACAATTAACTCATGATGTGGTCACTGCTGACAGAAGGCCAGTCCCAGCAGCCTTTGGTAAAAAGAATTAAATTAAAAAAAGATGATGGAAATTCTTAATTCATTCAGATATTAAATACCTGGAAATAATCCAACTGAAATTGCTTAAGGAAATAACCTTCACAAAAAGTTTGTGTATTAAACATAGCAACTAGTGTCTCCCAGAAGATGATATTTCTCTGTACACAATTACAACTTCTGTTCCATTTTTTTTCTCCTCCCTTCTGCAATATCCAGGATAACAGCACACTGAATTCAGAGATGTCTCTCGTTTTCCCTTTCTCACAGCCCATG
This sequence comes from Ctenomys sociabilis, assembly GCA_004027165.1. Taxonomy (NCBI): domain Eukaryota; kingdom Metazoa; phylum Chordata; class Mammalia; order Rodentia; family Ctenomyidae; genus Ctenomys; species Ctenomys sociabilis. The sequence goes on along the minus strand of PVKA01016024.1, from coordinate 23,594 downwards.
ATGGATGAGTAGAGATTTTGAAGAATTAGGAACAGGCTGGAGGCAGAATAGGATGAACTACATAGAACAGTCTTTGAAATCACATAAACTTGGACTTCTCCTAGCAGATGTTTAACCTCTGGGAGGCCTATTTTTCTCATTCACCAGATAACAATCATACATATCCACCTCATAAATTTATAGCGAGAATCAAGAGATAATACTATTGTAAAGCACTCAGTATATTTTGGCACATAAAGAGTGTTCAATAAAATAAATTTAGTAAGATCTGAGCCCAAATTCTACTCCACCATAAAAAGCTATATGAACCACCTCCCGAACCTGATTGTATCTACTCCCTAATGTTACAGAAAGGGTTAAATAGTTAAAATGCGCGAAGTAGGCTGGGGAGATACTTGCTTGGTAAATACAAGGACTCAGGTTCAATCTCCAGTATCATGCACCATGCTGGCCCAGGCTCTGAGCTGGCCACCGAAACCAGGCATGGTGGTGCACACCTGTCATCCCAGAACTAGGGAGGCTGAGAGGAGGATCACTATGAGTCCAAGCTATATAGCAAGACCCTGTGCCAAATCAATAAAATATTTTTTAAAATGTGCAAATTACTGAAAGCAATTAATAAATAATATATGTTTTAATATATGATCATCATGATTACTATGCTCCAAAATTCTAACCAATACAAGAAAGTCTAGAAGTAATAATATTAATGCATAAAGAATCAAATATTCTATAAGAACAACTGTAAGGATCAGAAAAGTGGAACAGATTTCAGGATCTGAAAATGAGGGAAAACAAGAACTCAGACAGCCCAGTCTTAATTCTAGATGTTATTCCTCTCTGTTACAATCACCACCTGTGATAGATTTTGAATTCTTACTGTTGCATGCTAGCTACACAAGCAATCTACAAGGACATGAAGCTAGTCCTGGAGGGAGATCATATGCACTTTACCATGTCACTTCTTGCTTCACAAATATCCCATTTATGTTCATATACTGGTTGTGACATTGCAAGTCATTGCTTAGCTTTGTTGTGGTATTTTTTCAATTCCTGATTATACTCCACAACCAAACAGATGGGAATTATAACTCTACTGCTATTTTTTTTACCATTTTGTAGCTTAGGAAAATTAAATTTTGTATTATGTTTCATTTGTGATATATCTCTGTCTCAAGGTTGCTGTGAAATTTTGGGATATCATGTGTACAAAGCTCACATTCAGTGATAGATTATGAAATACTAGGTGCACAGTCTCCTTATCTGAATTATTTATTTTCATAACATCAGAATATGCTTATTTTCCAAGCACTTTCTGCATAACGAATTACTACTCCTTCACCCTGTATTAAATATCCATGATGTCCTAGGACTTCCATTGACTCTTGCTCTTCTCTTGTGCTTTATTGCATCTGATCTTTCCAGTACAATGTTTATTTTTCAGTTTTTGTGCTAAGAAAGGATGGTGTTAAGCAGGGTGACTATATAAATGAAATGGATCCTATGTTTTCTCAGCCTTCACATTTGATAATTGTACCATATAAGTAGCTCTATAAAAACACATTCTTATGGGCCAGAGAGACAGTTCAGTGGCCTTATGTTTTAAAATTAAATTGCCACATGATTCTATGGATGTATTACCCCAATCCAACATTTTCTAGAAAACTCCACCCATTTTCTGCTCCTACATTTCATATACTCCCACAATAGATTTTACACAAAGCTTTCACTTGTCAACAAATGCAATATATCATCATGACTCCAGTATGTCTGTGGCCCACTGTCTACTTTGATATTTTTCCCTTTACTTCTCATACAAATCATAAATATAGTCTTCCACATAAGATTATGATTTATCACATATGGTGTCCTCTCCATCTCACAGCTATCCCAGATTTTCATGGCTCTTGAATTGCCATAGTTTCACTATCATAAGAGATGTGACTACACTGTACTATAATCTGTTAATGTTTTTTTGAACAACTCAGCTATGTAGTTGAGAAGAGTATGTGTCTGCTCTTGCACATATGTTTTGTCATAGTTAATGAGGTACTATAAATATAACTGAGATAAAGAAAAAAATGAAAGGATATAAATTTTTCACTTGAAATAATTATTTTTTTCCGAAACACCACACATACTCAATAATTAAATACAATATTAATTTGCAGAAACAGCTTTCATACATGAACACAACGACCCATAGTACTGAATGAAAAGACAATAATGGTGACAAGCTGTTAATTATCTATAAATAAATTAATAAAATATGGAATTTCAGTATGAAAATACAATATTTTTTCTGTATTTCAGTGCAAAGTCTACTGAGTGTTCAGGATTTCACTATTAGATTGTACTTGGTAGCGTTCTCCTGTTTACAGCCTCCCAAGTACTGGGATTACAGGCGTACACCACCACGCCCCGTCTCTTTTGTCATCTCAGTGCACACCCCCAGGGATGATGGCACAGCAGGCCAGGGATTGAACCCCAGCCCTTGCACCTGCTTGCAGGCATTTTAATCCTCTGAGCTATTTTTTCAGCCCTTGAAAATACAATATTAAAGCCTGAAAAGGAAAGAAGATTAGTACAAATACAAGCCATGATCTTACTAGAAAAATACAAAATAATTTTTATTATTTTCTAAGTTATCCTATCTATTGTGCTTGCAATGAAAACTACACAGGCTATTTTAAAAACCACATGGATGTCAACATAAAGAACAAAGACTAACCAATGAAAAATAAATAATAATGGAGTAATATCTCTATTAGAAACTGAAATATATTACAAGACTCATAATTAAAAGGTAAGTTGTTCTGTAGGAAAAGAAAACAGGGAGATGAACAACATAAAATATCTATAAATAAATCATAGTACTAAAACTTAGCAAAACATCAATGGCACATAAACTAAAAATGACATTTCTAGTCAGTAAATAAAATATATAGCATGGGTGGTATTGGAATCATTTTGGTAACTATATAAACATAAATGCTGAATATACTCTTGTACCTTATAATGAAATGGAGAATGGTTTTCTGAATTACACAAAGCTCAGAAATAATTAAACAGGGACCTGACAAATAATCTGGGAAGAGTCCTGGACTGAGAAACTGACCCAGAAAGAGTCCAAGACCTGACGTCTGGCCCAGCTGGAGAAATCTAGAGAAGAGGCTCCACCCCACATCAGTGGTACCAGGTGGCTATGGAAGTGCCAGTCCACAGTAAGACCCTGATCAGGATGCAAATGGTAAACAGGCAGGACTACCAGGATGGAAAAGTCTGAAGAAATACTAACAATATGACATAGTAGTTGGTAAGTTATGTGAACAAGCATTGTGTTCAGGGACAAAGACAAAAGGAATGACAGGAGGTGGGTATGGCCACTAACTTTTCTTTATGTTATTTTGTTTTATTTTTACCTTCTTTTCATTTTTCTTTTCTTTTTTTGATTAACTTTTTTGCTTTTCTAAATAGCTGAGGATATCTGCTGACACAGAAAACTAATCCCATTCCCCAAACAAGAAGATTAACATCACATAATGACTTGCTTGCTCCTTCATTCTTTCTTTTATGGCCTCTTCTCTAGGTTCCCAAATCTTGCATGATCATGTTTTGTCTTATAGCCTGATTTCCACTTCTTTTTCAGATATACACATTTATCATTCTTGAATTTCTCCACCAAAAGGTAAAACCAGTCTACCAAAGAGAAACACTGGAGAAAAGTTCTTAATTTATGATCAGTTCTGTTATATAACTAGAGTTTTCACCTATGATTCGAAGCACAAAATTAATAGGGACCACAGTTTGCCAGCTATTGAGCTGTTAATGATGCTGTAGTTATTGTTTATTATACTATTTTACTTAAGTCATCATAGTTGTTGTAATCAGCAGTACTCCATCCCATTACAATACTGGGAAGATGTGGGTAATAACATTGAAACAGCCCAATATCAAAGGACCAGGTCTGAGCCAAACAGATAAATGATTCATATGGAACTCTAAATATACATGACCAAAATAAATCTATACTGAGACATGTAATAATCAAGATTCCAGAAGTTTAGCTCAAAATACTCATTAAAAGCTGTTAGAGCAAAGAAATAGAGGAAAGCTTTACATGTAGAAGAAAGCCCATTAGAAACATGGCTGAATTCTCAACATAATCTCAAGTCAACACAAGTAAATAAGAGCATGACATAGTTCAAAGAAAATAACTTCCATCCTGAGTTGATATACCCTGCAAAACTATCTTTCAAAATTAATGAAGTGAGATACTTCCACAACAAGAACAATTGAAGAAATCCATGATCACCAAACCAGCCGTTTAAAATGTACTGAAAAATGTTTTAAATAGCAATAAAAATGAGCACAATTCCAAGAACAACAACATAAAGAAACCACCAGTTATAACAAGCAGTTAAATAGAAGGATAAAGCAAGGAACCAAAAGCAGGAAAATATCATGACAAAGATAAGCCAATATATGTCAGCCATAACTCTCAGTGTAAATGGCCTCAATTCAGCAATCAAAAGAAATACATTGGCAGAATAGATCAAGGAGGAAGATCATATAATATGCTGTGTGCAAGAAACACATTTAAACCAAAATGAAATTCATAGAACGAAAGTCAAAGGATAGAAATAAATAATCCATGCAACAGGAGCCCAGTGAAAAACAGGGGTAATTATTCTCTTTGGAGACATTATGGACTTTAGACAAAAAATGATCAAAACAGATAATGATCATTACACACTTGTTAAGGGAAAACTGTAAGAGAAAGAAGAAACAATTATAAATATATATGTACTAAACATGGGAACACACTGCTGCATTAAACAAATATTAATGGCTATGGAAAATCAAATAAGCAATCATACAGTTTTAACTGGAGTCTAATACTTCATTTTCATAAAGAGATGTATCAACATGATAAAGAAATATCATAACAGAACCAACTCTGTGAGCAAATAGAATTAGCAAATGTTTACAGAGTATATCACACAATATCAGAAAATATTTTCCTCAGCTGTATATTGGACATCTTCTAAAAAGAAAATATGCTGGATAAAAAATGTTAAATTAAATGTAAAGAATTGATATTATACCATTCTGACCATAATGCAATGAAACTGGAAATTAATGTCAAAAGAAATTGAGAAAAACTCCATAAACACAAAAAAATTAAATAACACCCTCCTGAGCAAACAATGCCATAGATATAATTAACTAGCAGTATCTATAATCAAATAAAGCTCAAATACAACTTACAAGAACCTGTGGGATGCAAGAAAAGCAGTCCTCAGAGGAAAATTTATGGCAGTGAATTCTCACATCAAGAAATCAGAACAATCACAAATAAATAATCAAATTCTGTATTTCAAGCTTCTAGAAAAAGAAGAACAAATCAATCCTGAAGACCACAGAATGGATGGTATTATAAAGATCAGAGCAGAGTTCAACACAATTGAGACTAGATAAACAATGCAAAGAATTAATGAATCAAAGAGTTGGCTCTTTCAAATAATAAATAAAATTGATAAACCCCTTACTAACTTTATCTATAAAGAAAAATTTAAAAACTCAAATGCATACAATAAGGAATGAAAAGGGGGAAATCACTACAGATCCTGTGTATATTCAGAAGATTATCAATATCTACTTTGAAAATTTCTGCTCTCATAGGAGAGAAGGCACAAAAGAAATGAACAAATTCCTAGTTATATATGAATTAGCAAAGTTGACGTATAAAAATTCTGAATACTCAATATCAGTCAATAAAATTAGAAATGTAATTTAAAACTTACCAACAAAGAAAAGCCCATTTATTGATGGATTTATTCCTGAATTATACAAGAAATTTAGAGAAGATTTAATACCAATACTCTTTAGAATCTTTGATAACTTGAAATGGAAATAATTCTCCATAACTCAGTCATGGATGCAAGTGTTATCCTGACATCAAACCAGAGTAAGACCAGTCCAAAAAAGAGAACTACATATCAATATCTACTATGTAGATAGATGCAAAAATTCTCCATAAGACACCAGCAAACACAAGAAATCATCAAGATTATATACCATACCAAGTGGGATTCATTTTAGGAGTGCAGGGATGGTTCAATACATTCAAATCAATAAATGTAAAATACTATTTCAACAGAATCAAAGACAAAAACACATGCTCATCTCAGATGGAAAAAAAATAGTTTTTAACAAATCAAACACTGATTTACTATAAAAACCTACAGAAAATCAAAGTAGATGGATTTTATCTCAAAAGCCATCTAAGACAAACAAATAATCAACATATTAAATGAACAATAAGAGTAAAAAAAAAAATGAAGAAGAACAACAACATAAAGAAAAACCTAAAGCTTTCACTCTAAAATCAGAAGCAAGACAAGAATGTCCACTCTTGCCAATGTCAAAATAGTTCTGGAAACATAATCCAGTGCAATTAGACAAGAGAAAGAAACAAAAGGCATTAAGGATAGGAAAGGAATACATTAAATTATCATTATTCACTAAGGGCATGCTATTCTACATAAAAGACCCCAAACTTTCTACCAAACACTTCAAAATTTAATAAGCATATTAAGCAGTGCAGATGGATTCAAATGAACACTCAAAAATTAGTAGCATTACTGTACACAAACTCACTGAGAGAGAAATTAGGGAAACAATACTCTTCGTGATAGCATCCACAGAAATGAACTAATTAAGAATCAATCTTAAAAATACAATATTGTGAAAAACAACACTGATGAGGATAGCAGACAATAGAAAGATACCTCTTGTTCATGGATAGAAAAAATGAACATTTTGAAAATATGTTTCACAGTTGTTGTTCAGATTTAGTGTAATCCCAATCAAATCTCCATTATCATACTTCACAGAACTACAGAAAACATTCCTGAAATTCACTTGGCAAAATAAGAGACCTTGAAATAGCACTGGCAAGACTGAGCAATAAAGACAAGGCACAAAGGATCACAATCTCTAACTTGAAATTGTACCTCAAAATTATTGTGATAAAATCAGCATGGCATTGGCAAAAGAAAACCAGATCTGATATCAGTAGAACAGATTATAAGATGCTTACACAACTATAAATACACTCAGCCAATTTATCTTTGACAAAGGAGCCAACATGTTCATAGGAAGAAAGATAGCCTCTTTAATAAATGATGCTAGAGAAACTGACTCTCAAAAAAAAAAAAAAAAAAAAAAAAAAAAAAAAAAAAAAAAAAAAAAAAAAAAAAAAAAAAAAAAAAAAAAAAAAAAAAAAAAAAAAAAAAAAAAAAAAAAAAAAAAAAAAAAAAAAAAAAAAAAAAAAAAAAAAAAAAAAAAAAAAAAAGAAAAATTGACTCTTTACATGATTTAAAATAAACTTTGACCCATGTCTATCATCATGTGCTAAACTGAAGTCAAAATATGTAAATATTAAAACAGAAACAATAAATCTACTGGGAGAGAAAATATATAGAAATCTTGAAAACATGAACAGAGTTTATAAAGAAAAATGAAACTTCATGGTAAATACTGCAATGAATCAGTGACTGAGTTCTCATCTTATTAAAAAGCATTTGCACATGCAAAGAAATCACCAAGAATGAAAACATAACCAACACAATGCAAAATATTTTAGCAAATCGTACCTCAAAGGACTTATATCTATAACATATATATGGTAGGAAAAATTCAGAACCCGGAAATTCAAACATCCAATTTTAAAATGGGTATGTGAGATGAATACACACTTCTAAGATGAGGAAATGTAAATGGCAAATAAACACATGAAAAATGTTCGGCATCATTGATCTTTGAGAAATGTAAAATCAAACAACAATGAGAGTCCATCTAACTCTACAATGGCTATTGTCAATAAATCAACCAGTAACTAATTTTGTAGGACTGTAGGGATAAAAGAACCCTTCTCCACTCTTGGTGAGAGCAAGTTTTGAGGAATCTCCAATTGATTTCTGTGAAACTGCTGTGAAAATCAACTGGACAGTCCTCAAAAATCTAAAATTAGCAGTCCCTTTTGACCCAGCTCTTTTCCTTCAAGATACCCTACCAGAAGAATTAAAAACATCATAAAACAGTGCTATATGTGGACCATGTTTATAGCAGCACATTTTGTTCAACTAAATCTTGGAAACAATTCAAATTTCCATTAACTAAGGAATAGATAAAAAAGATGTGGCACTTTTATACAATGGGATAATACACAGCCATATGTAAGGATAAACCTGACACTTCTTTGGGTAAATGGATGCAACCTAAGAATATTTCATAAATGAATTAAATCAGACTCACATGTGCAAACATTTATTGTCTTCCTGGTCTAAGAAATTGAAAGAGTAAATAACATCTGGAATGTACAATAGGTTTTATGAAATGATAATTGATTATTTAAAAGGAAAAATGAGTTAGAAGGGTTCAAAGGGGAAATGAAGGAAAATGGGGAGTAATGAAAATTAGTGTATATTATTGTCTCTTCAATCATTGAAATTTTCCTACTCATATTGATTGAAAAAAATTTTATGCCCATATTTTATATTCTGAGTATTTACTTTGAAGATGCCAATATGCAATTTATTAACTATTATTATTCTGTTATCATGTTGTTGTAAAATTGTTTTACCTTATTAATTAATTAATTTGCTATTTTTTTACTGTTTTCAATAAAAGTCTATCCCTAATCTATTATTCTGTCACAAACAAAATTAAATAAGAACTGAAAAAAAATTCAACATGTATGGACAGGATAACATGGCTGCATCTTGTACTATCTATAACTACTATGAAGACAACAATATATAATGTATTAATTATTGTAACTGTCCTAGTAACCTGTTCTGAAACTGTCTCATTGCTATTTGTTTCTCAATAAAATTAATAAAAAAATTCAATGCATAGGTTCAATTTTGACTATATAAAGAAATTCAATTTTTTTCTAGTCCAATTTCATTTGCAGCCTGAATCACGGGAAGAATTAAGTTATGAACCAAGATACTGACTGAAAAAGAAAAAAGTCCATATTTATGGATAGAGAGGCTCAAAAGATGACAGCTCCTCCTAATTCAAGGTATAGATTCAACATAATCCTATTCAAAAAAATCTGTTGTTTTGTGGACATCAACAAATTTATTCTCAAGTTTCCATGGAGGACAAAATACCCATATAGCCAAACTAATACTGAAGAGAAAAACAAAGTTAGAGGGTTGATGTTACTGGACCTCATGATGTATAATAAAACTACAGTAATAAAGACAATGTGAGATGAGCAGGAGGACAAACAAATCAATGGATCAGAAGAAAGCACCTAGAAATAAATGTACTTGCCTGATATTTGAGAGAATTAAACAACATAATGAAACAATATAATGAAACAAACACAGCAGTTAATTAAATGCTACTGGAAAAACCAAACATTCAAATGCAAAAATTCAATCAGTTTTTACACAGGGCTTATAGTTTTCACAACAAGCTATTAAAAGTAGACCATAAGCTTAAGTATCAAATGTGAAACTATAGAACTCTTGGAAGGAGGAAATCTAAATAGACATAGTGCCATGAGTGTAGTGATAACTCTTTAGCTCCACGTTGATCCATGCAGGAAGTAATTAGTAATAGAGACTTTATTTAAACATATTTTGGGCCATGCATGGTGGTGCAGTCCTATGATCACAGTACTCCACAGGCCAAGGCAAGACCATTGCAGCAAGTTCAAGGCTAGCATGGGCTATATAGTGACATGGCCAGCAAGGACCTGTCTCAAAAAATGAAACAAAAACTAATTTATAGTCTTCTGTGAGAAAGACAGCACCAAGAGAAAAAACAAGTCACATCGGGGAACAAAATAATAGAAAGATAGTTTGCAATGCACTATCATTCAAAATGTGCAAATTACTCCAAATGATGTAGTAATAAAAGGATCAAAGACATTTTTAAAATGACTCAAATACCTTAAGAGAGCTCACTAAAGATGTACAGATTATAAGTAAATGTATGAAAAAGCATTTGAAAACATGTGTAGTTTAAGAAATTGCTTGTGAAGATGCCACTCTATATCTATTAAAATATTATTTTAGGGGCCGGGGAGATGGGTCAGTGGAATAAGCACTTCCCTGGCAAGCACAAGGGCCTGAGTTCAATCCCTGGTTCCAAAAACAAACAAACAAACAAACAAACAAAAGTATACATCTTATTTTAAATTTTTTATTCATTTTAATGAGAAAAAAGATAAATTAGCAATGAAACAGTTTCAAAACAGGTTAGTAACACAGTTACAATAATTAATACATTGCATGTTGTCTTCAGAGTAGAATATAAACTTTTGTTAAAGAGAAAGTAGCCGAACGTCTATCCTATCTTGTATATACATATATATTTATTTTACTATAAAGCAGCCCTTTATTTATATGCACCTTTTTTGTTTTGTTTTGACAGGGGTTGGTGTTCCATTGCTGTTAGAGAAGCTGTATTTGGAGAAGCCAAAATCTAAAATATTGACACATAAAATGATGATGATAGAGAAATGAAAAGAACTCATATTTGTCACTGTGAGAAATGTAAGAAGATATTCGCTTTAGAAGATTTGTGCAATTTCTTACAAAACTAAACATATTCTTACTCTAAGTTCCAGTAATAGCCTGGGAGCTACCCAAAAGAGATGAAAATTTATGTCTTCATAAAAAAAAAATCTGTACATAGACCTTTATAGCAGCTCTATCCATAATTGCCAAAACTTGGGAGTAACCAAATGTCCTTCAGTAGGTGAATAGATAAATAAACTGTGCCTGTAGCCAATGGGATATTTATTCAGCACTAAAAAGAAATGAGCTATCCAGCCATAAAAAGACATGGAGGAAACTTAAATGCATATTACTAAGCTAAAGAAGCCAATCTGAAAAGTCCACACACCGTTTGATTCCAAATATATGACATTCTGGAAAAGGCAAACTAAGAAAAAACAGTGGTTGCTAATGCTGGCATTGAAGAGCACTGAGTAGGTGGAATGCTGAGGATTTCAAGAGATTTTTAAGAAAATGAAACAGATCTATTTGATGATATCATGGTGGAAATATGTCATTATACATTTATTCATGTCCATAAATTGTACACCACCAAAGTTCAGCCCTACTGGATTTAGGATGATGATGTAGGTTCATCGGTGGTAGAAAACATACCACTGTAGTTCAGGATATCTACTGAGGGTAAGGGAGACCATGAGGACTGGGAATAGATGCGAGCCCTGTAGTTTCCTCCTTAATTTTACTGTGCAACTAAAATTTCTCTAGAAGTTACATTTTATGTATTGTTAAAAATATAAAGGAATAATTTTAATGGTAAGTTTTGATATATTTTATTTAGTGGAAAAATTAGTGTTAAAAAATAAACTTTTAAAAATTTACGATATACTTTGAGGACCAATATTATCATGAATCTTTCTTACAAATTATTAGACAAATGGAAGAATCAGGAAAATATTGATAGTATCTTACGGTGTCAGAATTCTGTTTCTTTCAGAAACATGTATGAAATATGTATTTTTCAGTGCTAGAATCAGTTTCTGCATTTAAGATAATTCAGTGTGGATAAAAGTAAAGATTAATCCTCCAAATTTGTGACAATTTATCATATCTTAAGCAGAGCCAAAGAAGATTTTGTATTTAATTCTCAATTTTTTCCATATTAACGTGCAGATAGGTCTCACAGCGTACATCCTACTTGTGATTTGTGAAAGAAAAGCTCTCTGAGCATTCTCCTAGGGCCTTTTCACCTCCTGCCAGCCTGGTGAACAAGATGAGTTTCTTTTTATAACAAGGCACAGAGATAATTTATCAACTGGAGAGCACAAACAATCCTTTATTCAGCAGAATGACAAAAGGTGATTTAGTTTCTGGCATCTACTATTGCTCTTGCAAGAACAAGGCCCAAGAGCCAATAAGATAATTAATAAATTTCTAACATCTGGGCAATAAAACATTTTTATGAATATTAAACAATGGTATAGGCAAAGGAGAAATCTTTTCATATTTATCTATCTGAACTCTTCACTTCATAATCAAATTCACCTGTGTTCTGGCTATAAAATAGAGATAGTGATGATATACTAGGAAATGCTAAAAATTTTGGAAAACTCATATCACTAAATTCATTTAATCATATGGACAATGATGATATCACCTACTAAAGCTAATGGAGACTAACTGATGCCAAAAGGAAAGTACTAAGCTAAGTGACAGGCGAATAACATCAATCATCACACTGACAAAAAGTGGTAAATTTAAAGGAAGAGTTGGAGTCTTAGTTTCTGGAGTCGACCACCAGCAACTTTGTTTCATTTTCATGAAGTGGCAACAGAAACTCGATTGTGGTATGTGTTTATGGCTTACATAGAGAAAGGTAATTGATATAGACAAAATTTTATTCCCAGCAAATTCACACATCATGTGCTGGAAGCGTATGCTCCCGTTCATATGTTGAAATTCTTGCTAAGTGTGATGGTGTTTCAGGGTATGATCTTTGTAAAATCATTATGTTATGAAACTAGAGACTTCATGAATGAGAAATGCCCTCAGATGAGACCGGAAAGGTCTTTGCTCCTTCCATCATGAGGTTACCTGAAAACACCCATGGAGGAGCCAGAAAGAAGGCCCTCACTAGACACCAAATCTGTGGAATTGACTTCAGATTTTCAAGCCTCCTGAACTGTAGAAAATAAAATCCTATTATTTACAAACCACCCAATCTAAAATAGGTTTTTACAACATCCTGAATTAAGTCAGCCACTTTTAAGTCCTAAGAGCCTTCATAAACTGATAGGCATCGAATTTAGAATCAAACTCAGGGCATCATCCAGGTCAAGCTTTTACTCCTTCTGTAGATTTTCTAACAGAAAATATTATAGCTTTTGTCATTGTGGTTGTATGAACTAGAATACATTTATTACCAGAATTTTTAAGGAGAAATAAGTGAAGGCTAAAGTAATACAATTCAGTGCAAACTATACAAATCATAACTTTTATACATCATGTATTGCAATTTATGAAAGAATTAATAGATGCAAATTGAAAACAACATATCTGAAATAAATGTAGTTTATCTAATTGAGTTAAAATAGACTTCCAAAGACAAAATGTGTATAAAATATGAGATCACATTTTGTATTTTTATTAATTTGTCTGTCACAGAGAAATGTCCTTTCCCCCATTTCAATTGGTTGACACCATCTCTAAGAATTTTGGGGGGCTAAGAGTTCATACTTTTGAATAAGATTGTTTAGAAATTCTTAGCATTGAAGGCCAATTGTAATAAAAACATAGTTACCCAAAAGACTTGGAAATATAACATGGGTATTTTCCAAAATGAATTATACATAACCCAGGGGACTGATAGATGTTGAAGAGGATTACAAAAAAATTTGTTGGGCTGGCCAAATAGCTCAGTGGATTAAAGTACCTGCAAGCAAGCTCAGGGGCTAGAGTTTCAATCCCCTGGCCTACTTTGCCAGCTCTGCCCCCATAATGTGCTGAGATAGCAATTGAGACTGGGCATGGTGGTGCACACCTATAATCCCAGCTTTTGGGAGGCTGTAAACACATAGATCACTATGAGTCCAATCTAGTAGTGAGAACTTAAACACCTGTAGACCCTTCCCTAAAATATAAAAAAAAAAAAGAAAACAAAGAAAAAAATTTTATTTTATGCACTTGTTCATGTTTATATTAGTTAATTTGTAAAAGTATTTTATTTAATTATAAAATAGTTCATTGTGTCAATAAAATATATGTATTATGATAAAATACATTCTTGGTATGTACCTTTAAATATGTTCTATTGGTGAAAGTTGGTGATTGGAGAGCGTAGACAGTGATATTTCAGAGTAATGAGGCTAAATAATATGCACCACAAAATGAAAACTCTGAGTTATGTGGTAATAATCCATAGAATTAGAATAATTCATTATTTATTGATTTAATGAATTCAGAGTGAATTCTTTGAAATTAACGGTGTTGTGATCATTTTTGGTGCTAAACAACAATCTACATGGCTCAGTCTTATATTTATGAAGTATCTCTCATGATTAACAATCAAAGTATCTATAGCTAAGAAAACAGAGCTAACCTTGCCCCTCAACACATGTAAATTTATTCTATTTGTGCAGACACAATATATTTAACTTCTATAGAACAAAGCCAAAGAGAGAGAAGTTTGAATAATGCCTGTCTTCTTGTATTTTTTCCTTTCTTGTTTTTGTTGCTGCTCTCTTTTTGGAGCAGCAAGACTCACCTTTCTGTGCATAAATTTCTCATGCACAAGAAAAGTTACTTCTCTCAAACCCAACAATGAGTAGCATAAAGTTGGGTACTTGGTACAAAAGTCACATCCTCACAGAATGGCACTGGCTTTAAGAACTGAGCAAATGGTTATGTGGGAGATTTACAGAGAGATTGTGAAAAATTGATGAATTAAGAAATCTTGAGCCATCCAAATAGCTCAGCAGATTAAAGCACCTGCTTAAGCAGACACAAGGGCCTGCTATGCCAGCAATGCCCTCAAAGTGCACTGAAACAGCAATTGAGACTGGGTGTGGTAGCACAAGCCTGTAATCCCAGCTTTTGGGGTTGTAAACAGGTGGATCACTAGGAGTCCAATCTAGTAGTAGGACCCTGAACAACCTGTAGATCCCTCCCTAAAAAAAGTACAAAATACAAAAAGAAAGAAAGAAAGAAAGAAAGAAAGAAAGAAAGAAAGAAAGAAAGAAAGAAAGAAAGAAAGAAAGAAAGAAAGAAAGAAAGAAATCTGTGGGATTTCTAAACATGTCCTTCACCACATTTACAAAATATTCTGAACTTTTCACAAAAAGTCAGTTTTATAATGCAGTGTCTTATCCTTAGACATTTTAGGTCTGTTGTATTTATCATAAAAATAAACAAACATAACAAAATACTCTCAGATTCAATTTATTAGTTTTGCACAATATGGCAAATATAGTGAAAGAAAGAGCAATTACATATTGTCAGTCTGTGTCTAGAAATGTGAAGTTTATGTTTTTGTTGATTGTCTGAGTCATGCATAATCTGTGAGATGCAAGCTATATTTATTGGAAGTAATTACCTAATTTTAACTCAGAAATGTGGGTAATTTCTGAAAGAATCTTTCAGCAAATAGAAACTGCCCTGTTTTCTGACTTGACTGTATAGTGGGTCCCAAAGAAAGGTAGTTGTGACACGGATGGTTCATAGGCATTTCCCATGTTCAGATTTTAAGTATTTCATTTTTTTCAACTATGTGATCTGTGAATATCAAATGTGAATCTGTAATAGCAATCCATCTTATTCACACTCTGTTCATTGTATACTGGATTAAACAACACAAAATCTCATCTCTTTCTTATCTGCTCAGCAAATGCATATGATTATTTTCACCACATATGTGCTATTGCCTTTCCAATTCTTGCCACAGTACTCATTTGCTTTTGCTCCATTGTATAGATTAACTGTTCGTGAGTTTCCTGCCTCAGCAAGTTAGGTATTAGTGTAGAGTACACTTAATTCATTTTGGTCAATCTATAACATTTAAAAACTTGTTGTGATGCTTTGTAGCTAGATATTCAACCAAAGCCTCATATGGTCATAAGATTTTTTTCAGAAGCGACTGAATCTAGAGTGTGTGATTGATTAAGGGTGCTGGTACTAAGGGTAGATGGTTACTGGATCAGTCCACTGATGGGATTGCTACCACCATAATCCTCGTAGTCTGGGTACAATATTAGGGATGCAAAGAGGCTTTTATTATTCTCTCTTGCTACTTTTGCTGTCTTCTACAGTCATTAACTGTTGCACCTCCACCATGTGCCACCTTGCATTGGACCTGGGCAAGTATGGCTTGAGCCCCTACCAGCTGTGCACTAAGTAAAACTTGACGCTTTTAACTTTGGGTGTCAGATATTTTATCTCAGCAATAGATAAAATAACTAAGACAGAATTTGGTATTGAGGTTGGGGCCATTTCTGTGATTATACTTGACTGTGTGGTTCAGCAGCCTTTGGAAATAGCTTGTGGGAAGAGATTGGAATGATGTGGAGATGCAACTGAAAAGCCTTAGGCTGCACTTTGTAGGAGATTCAGGTAGCTTGAAAAATCAAAAGGCTATTGGAAATCTTGCTGGTAAAGACCAGTTTCTAAAGGTTTCTGCTGAGAAAAAGGACTGAATTGAGTGTTGGACTCCAAAACAATGTGTGTTACGGCTTGGAAGAAACTTGATCTGCATTTTGCTCATGTTCAGGGACTCTGCCTGAGACTCTTCTTAAGGGTAATAGACTAATTAAATTGGAAGAATACTTTTCAACACAGTCTAATATTGAAGTGGTGGGATGGCTACTATTGTGAGTTTTTAGCCAGATTTATGGAGAAAGTGAAGAGTAATAGCAGAATGATATCAATGTTTCAAGTTTGGCCTCTAAAAGGAAGCTCCAGTAAAGCTATGACATGCAAAGGTAGAGCAAAAGAGGTGTTGATTGTTTAAAAGAAACAAGATTAGAAAAGGAGCAGCAGGACTTGCATCACAAAAAGCAGGAAAACTCCACACTCTGTAGTCTCAAAACTGCAAAAGTAAAATATTTGTGTTGAGCAGCAAGTCCCATTGCACCATATTGCATATTTGTGGTCTAGGTAATTGCTCCCAGAATTGGATTCAGAGTGCTCAGCAATCAAGGTACTTGACCTCTACAACCAAGAAAGATAAGAAACCTGACTACTACTTCAGTTGGCAACAGAATCTGCCATCCAAATGGCCAATATGCATTGCAGAATAGTCTTAGGTGCATGCACGATAAAAGAACTGAGGGATCCAGAAGGCTTTCACCCAGATTGCAGAAGGCCTGGGCCAGGCATGGTGGTGCATGCCTATAATCGCAGCACTCAGGAGGCTGAGGCAGGAGGATTGTTGTGAGTTCAAGACCAGCCTGAGCTACAAAGTGAGCTTAAGGCCAACCTGAACTGCATAGTGAGACCCTGTCTCAAAAAAAGACAAAAAAAGAAAAATACAGCACAGAAGGCCTGCCAAACCAAGAGATGCCCCTGAGAATGAATTGTGTGAAGCTGTGAATGGGATGCCAAAGGTGTAGAGGAGACCCCACATGTTAGGAGGATATAAGAAAGTGGATCTTCTGAGGGAAAATGCATGGAGGAAGCAGAGCCTGCTAAAGACAGAAACCACAGGTGCTACAACCATCACAAATGTCATAGGAGTGCAGACACCCAAGCCCTCTGAAGCTCACAGCTTGCCGCAGATCGCCTCAGATGCTGAACATGGAACTACAGGGCTTAATGTTTTTTCCTGCAGGGGTCTGGACTTGCTTTAGTATCATTCCTTTGTATACCCCTATTTGTCACTTTCAGAGTAGAAACTCCTACCATGAGCCCCTGAATGCTGCAAGTGTTTAACTTTCTTTGCATTTCCAAAGCAATTGACAGCTAAGAGTTTGCCTTAAGTCTTACCTGGACTACTTAGTAATGTTAAAACTGTTAGGACCTTGGCAACTATTCGAGATGGACCAAAGACTTATATAAAAGGAAATGCATGAGCCTTTGAGGGGCCAGGGGCATAATGTTGTAGTTTATTACTAGATGTCCCCCTATAGCCTCGTGAAGTAAATCCATCAATTCTGTCTTAGTTATTTTTCTTGTTGCTGAGATAGATCTGTATAGTTTTGAAATGAAATGCTTACAAATAAAATTTTGAAGCATTAATTAATACACAAATAAATGGTTTAGACAAGGAGTAGCAACAGCAACCGCAGCATCAGTAACTACAACAATAACACAACAAAAATCCCAAAAATTCGTTTAAATTACATAGAGGGGCTTGGATAAATCAGAGTAAAAATGACAGTAACCATGCTATAAGTGCACTCTGTATTTTGAAGTGGTAAGTGAAAATTTTCCTTTGTTCCTTATAAAATTCCTATTAAATATATTCCTATGAATAAAACCCCTCTTCTCTATACTACAATATATTCCATGTACTTGCCTCTTTCCATATTATCAGTCCCTTCAATATTTGTATTAGATATTTGAAAACAGATCCATTCTCCTAAGATTAACTTGAAGCAAAACATATCAATAAAATCAATTCATATGTGCTGAAAAATAAATATAAAAACAATGCTTTAAAATTTTAACCCACTACTATTATTGACTACTGGACTACAGTGCATTAGTTTGCTGAATTCATGCATCTACAATATTTAAATGGCAATGGAATACCCATCCCTAACAAAACTAAACAAAAAAAGAGTACAAAGGAAGGACCATTATGTATCTATATTTACAAAATAGTTTGCATAGATATATAGCTACTTCCTCTTAATTCAATGAGAAGAAAGATTTATACTAATAGTATTTGGACAGGATATCATGTCTGCATCTTGTGCTATGAATAGCCACTAAGAAGATAACAATATGCAATGTACTAATTATTGTAATTGTCCTATTAATTGGTTTTGAAACTGTCTGATTGCTATTTGTTTCTCAGTAAAATTAATTAAAAAATAAGTAAAATTTTAAAGCATGTACTATATAAACTGTAAATTTTCAGTGTGTAACTTTTTATAATATAAAATTTTTCTAAGAATGCTGATACTACATTTGCCTAGGTATATTAATTAGTTATATGTCCATATTTAACATTTGCTACTAAAAATTGTGTGAGGGCCAGGGAGATGGCTCAGTGGAATAAGCGTTTCCCTGGCAAGTACAAGGGCCTGAGTTCAATCCCTGGTTCCAAAAAAAAAAAAATTGTGGGAAAAAATCTGCAAATATAAACATACTATTTATAATTTAAATGTGTTTTGATAGAAAAATTTTGAAAGGAAAATACATGTTAAGCATAGCTTAATAAAAACTATATATCTTAAGTATGCCAAATGGGATGAAATGATTTAAAATCTTTCTTTAAAATATTTAAATGATGAAAATATGAAGAGTTACATAATGTCACATATAATTATATATTTTATGTATTATTAAATATTATCTTTTGACTTTTATTAGTATATGTTTGCAGAACACAATGATTAGCTTCACTATAGAGAATTTCAAGAAATGTGTTATATATGTGCATTAGTTCCAACCTGTTTTAATTTTTCAGCAACAGATTCATTTGTTTATCATGTAAGGCCTTATAAATTTGATTGTTGTACATGCAGATTTCAAGAAAACTAATTGGCCAAAGAATATATAAAATGTGTAAGATAACTGTACTAAATCAAGATAAATTTTTAGATGCATTGCGTAGCCTGAATGAAGTTTTTTCTCTGTCCTTTTTCCTATTATCTATCTTGTACTTTATTTGATAAATCAAGGTCATTTGGAAATGGATTCACTTTGACACCACATGTTAACTGAAGTAATTCAAACATAGCTTAAATACCTCATGGTTTCTCTTATACACATTATGATTATGTATATTTGTGTTTATTTGTTTTCGATTAACCCAAGTTGAATAAACCATGTTATAAGTTTGCATGGTATGTTATTTGGAATGTGTGGGGTGAAATTTATAATTGAAAAAGGTATTTAATGGAGTCTCTCTCAAAATATTTTAAAATATAGACTCTGAAGGAAAAACATTTGAAACTATTTCAGAAGGACTGTATTTCTGATGGACAAGGTATTGTGGAAGTGAGAGTGTCAGGCCACTAAAACTCTCCAGAAAATGTAATGTTTCTGGAGTTAGTATAAACACATTTTGGGAATTGGCCGGGTAAAGTGGAGTAACAAACTCCAGGGGTCCGAATAAGCAGGCAGGCCCAAAACTGGGTATAACCTCATTAAGACCCAACCTGCCCCCGCCAGCACAAGCTATGACTTTAAATCCTGGAGAAGACAGCTGGCCATGAATTGGGAACTGTGCTCCTGGGGTATGAAAACATTCCTGACACAGAAGACTAAAGCACCAGGTTGCATGACTCAGAAGAGATGGGTAACTGTTTCTTAGTATCATCACTCAGACACGATTATACTTTTACGGCAGCCCTTGGTCTCCTTGCCCTCCTAATCGTAGGGTGATGCTTCCTTAGATGTACAACTGATTTGGAAAACCAAGTCCATACTAAAGATTATACAAGAAAGTATCCCAGAATTACATTTACATTTTCTTTTCTTTTTTTCTTTTTTTTTGGCAGATGTGGGGATTGAACTCAGGCCCTTGTGCTTGCCAGGGAAGCACTTATTCTACTGAGCCATCTTTCCAGCCCGCCCCACACTAGCATTTTATAGTAGTTCCTGTTTTGTAAAACAATACCAATACAAATAGAATAGGTACATCCCTAAACATTTTTAATCAAGTCCCTAAAGGTCGGATAGGAAAAAAGCATGTATTGTAATGTAATTCATTAGCCCTTCCATCAAATAGGATATATAGATATACATAAAACGAAAGAATTTTAATTATAGCACTGGAAATGATGAATCCTAATCACAAAGAAAAGAAGAAAAAGGCAAGGAAAAAGGTTCAAGTTGCAGATTCTCTTTCAGCAGTGATATGTTAGCCACTAAAAGCAGATGAAAGAACACTAAAGTTGATCTTTCATATAGAAAAATCAATAAGAATTCTCTTGTCCTAAAGACAGAATTTTACAATGCACTAACTCTGTCATTACTATTTATTATTTACCTGATAATTCTCTCAATGAACACATACTGTTTCATTCAATTAATGAGGTAATGTGAAGTGGCATTAGCACCTTTTCATAGTTGAGTAAAGTGAGATATGCCCAAATAAATAGTACAGGTACAAATCTGCATGCTAAATACAAGAGCCAGAAATCAAACCCAATATGTTCTTTCCAAGACAATGTTCACCTCATTGCCAATATTTTCTCATTTTCTATAAGCCAATAATTGTAAGAAAAGTGGAGCATAATTAACAGAATATATTACTTGTGAACAAAACTAAACCATTTTTTAAATAAAGACAATAAATTTATATATAGCTTTAAAAAGAAAGATAAACTGTATTTAGAAATGATGTCATCAATAAAACATATGAAAGTAAACAAAAAAACAGTCAGCATCACTTTGAAGGAAATGTTTTTCAAGAACATGATCTATATTTTCACCCCGGTGAAAAATGGCTGTTGTCCAACAAGTATAAAATACAAATATCAGCAAAGATTCAGAGGAAAGGGAAGTATAAACTGTTGAAAGATGTGTAAATTAATATAGCCATTAGGAAGAACAGTGTGCAAGTTCCTCAAAAAGCTAAAAATAGATCCAACATATGATTTGATCATCCCATTTGGTAGTTAACCAAAGGAAATTAAATTAGCATATCAAAGTCTTACCTGAGCTCTGGTGTTTAGTATAGAATTATTCACAAAAGCCAAGATGTAGAATCAACCTAGGTGTTCATTATAGGTGAATGGATTAATAAAATGTGGCATATATTACAATGGAATTTTTTTTTTTTTTTTTTGGTATGGGGGATAGAACTCAGAAACTTACACTTGCCAGGCAGGAGCTTATACCATTGAGCCATCTCCCCAGCCAAAGCAATAGAATATTTTAAAAAAGAATTATGTCCTGTCATGTGTGGCAAAATGTATGGAACTGGAAAATATTATGTTAAGTAAAACATATAAATCAACACATAAGGGCAAATAACATACATTGTCTCTCACATGTGAAATATAAAAGTGTTGATGTCAAAGTAAAGAAGAGTAGAATAGTAATTACTAGGGGATAAAATAAGTAAAAGTCAGGAGACATAAAGTTATTTCTGGATAATGGGTACAAAAACACAAGAGAAAGAAGTTCTACAATACTGTAATATAGTTACATCTCCCAGTAGCTTGCTATATATTTTGCTCCAAACAGCAAAATCTTAGGAGATGAAATTTCTAATTACCCTAATTTGGTCGGTAGGCTGAGTATTTATGTGATGAAATATCACACTGCACTTCACAATTGTGAACAATTATTATGTGCTAATTAAAAAGAAACCATAAAAATATGAAATAAAACTTTGTCATTTACATAAATAATCAAAATAACCATTTTTAAACCACTGAAACAAATGCTTCACTATTAATTTGTTTAAGGCAATGTGATGATTTTAGGTATATTGAAAGGAAATGGAATAATTCAAATAAATATTGTAGAATTCCAATAAATTATATCTTACCAGGGTTTAGTAATGGTCACAAGAAATAAAAACTATTTAAAAAACAAACAACCAAAGTTTAGAAAAAGAACTAATTGCAATCTCAATTTTAATTTTAATTGGATGGATTTGATTATGCCTTACCTGTCAGATAAGGCTTTGATTGTTCCTCTACCAACTGTGCTAATTACAATGTGACAAAAGGACCCGAGTGTATCTTGGATCATCCTTTCATTCAGAAGCATAGATTTGTGGGATTAGGAATAAAGTTAGTCTCAGGTTAATTCTGTCTAAACATTAATAAACATTTCCCTACATTGGACTAGAACTTTTTAATCTGAAATAATTACTTTCCTGGAAAACCAGGTGAAACACTAAGTGCTCAGTGCCCCAGCTCGTCTTCAGACTTTCAGGTTCTGCCTCAGGGCAGAAGGGTATGGTTAAAAAAAAAAAAAGATAAAAAGAATATTGTACAGAAAGCACTTGGGAAACCAAACTTATAAGCTTGAATAGAGAACTGTAGTATTATTACATTTTATTTCCTCACTTAAAAACTGAAGCTTCCTCCTTAAAGATTTTTTGAATGAACACCAAATACAGTGTATGACACAGTTTTCTTTTAAAATATTTAAATAAAATGTAATACAGTACTCTTTGCCGTTTTTCTAATATGATAGTTTGGCAAACTGGTGAAATGAAAATCCTTTTCCAGAGTACTGCTTTCAAAACTCAGTAAAAGTGACAAATAGAGAATTCCAAAAAAGTCAAACATACTGTTTTCAATGTTTTAAATAAATTGAATATGTCATATGTTAATTTAAGAATGTACTTTCACATTAGGAAATAAAGCATATTAACAAGCCCAATAGCTACCATGACTGAAAGCAGATGATCTGAAAATGGTATTTTGAAATGCCTGGAAAAACCGTAAACTGAGGGCTGGTCAAAGAGTTTAGCTGATTAAAGTGCCTGCAAGCAGCAGGGGCCACGGGTTTGATACCCGTCCTGCCATGCTGGCCCCGCCACCGAGGTGCACTGATCAGCAATTGAGACTGGGTGTGGCGAGCACCCGTAATCCAGCTCTTGAGAGCTGTAAACAGGAGAATCACTACAAATTCAATCTAGTAGTGAGACTCTAAACACCCTGTAGACCCCTCCCCAAAAATACAAAAAAAAAAAGAAAGAAACAAAGAAAGAAAGAAAGAAAGAAAGAAAGAAAGAAAGAAAGAAAGAAAGAAAGAAAGAAAGAAAGAAAGAAAGAAAGAAAGAAAAGAAAAACCATAAACTGGTATGAAATACCGGTGACTTCTATAAATGATGCAAAGACAATTGCTGCTGGTCTTTCCATGGTGTGTTATCAAAAAGAATTAAGAGTAATGTCTGACCAAATAGCTTGGCAGACTAAAGCTCCT
>PVKA01016023.1:38940-49018 GCA_004027165.1 Ctenomys sociabilis | reverse complement strand
GCCAGGTGTCACTTGTGGGACTGAGCTACAGCTGTTTCCTTGAAATCCACCCTGTAGTCCCATATGGAATCATGACCCATAGGGTGCAAGAGAAGTCCATTTATAGAGTGTGCTGATTGAAATATTTTGCTGCTGTACACAAAAGAATAACTGAAAGACTACTTTTGTATACCTCTTATTCTCCTGTGTTTAATTGTTTGCCCTATTTGGTGGGTTCTTTCCATTCTCGTTCATGGGGTTGTGATCATTTTGCTCCCTCTAGAACATCATTTGGTAGTCTGTGTAGCTTGGCTTTGTCATCATGAAACTCTTTAGTTGTTCTTTATCATGGAAGTATTTTACTTCTCCATTATACTTGAGAGTCTTGCAAGACTTGTAGTACTTTGCTCCATGCTCTTCTTGCCTTGATGGTTTGTGAAGAGAAATCTGCCGTTATTCTGATGGGTTTTCCTTTAAATGTGATGTTTCTTTTCTTTAGCAGTTCTTAGTATACTGTTTCTGTGCTGAATTTCTGGGATCTGGATTATTATATGTCTGGGAGTGGATTTAATTGGGTTGATGTTATTTGGAGTTCTGTATGCTTCGATTACCTGATTGTCAGATTGTTGCCCCATATTTGGGAAGTTTTCTGCTATTACTTCTGCCCATATTCTTTTTATATCATTTGTATTGACTCCTTCCTTCTCATTGATGCTTATTAGTCTCACATTGTTCATCTTTGCATCGTTTTGCAGGTGTTGAATTATTTTTTCCTGCATGCTAGTTGTTTTTAAGAGATCTTTGCTGTTTCACTAGCTGCAGTGGTGTCTTTAAGGTCAGAGAGTCTATTTTCACTTTTGCTCAAACGGATTTGCCAGCTTGTGATTGAGGTTTTAATTTCCTGTATACCACTTTCAGTCTGTTTCATACATTCTATGTCTTTTCTATATTGCTTATTCAGAGATTCCATCATTTTTATATTCTGCTCTATTTTTTTTTATCAGTGTATTCTTTAGGAGCACTTAGTACTTCTTTGATTATAGTTATCACTACATATTTTACTTCAGAAATTGTTTCTGATCTGGTTTCTTCTATACCTTTATGCAGTTGTTTCTTTACTTCCAACGCTATTATTTCAGAGATTTGAGGTGTGTGATTTCCCATTTCCTCTGTGCTAGTGTCTTCTGCATTTGTACTGGGTGAACTTGGGGTCTGAGACCTGCTTTTTGTTCCTTCTCCTTGTCATTTTGTACACCACTGATTTTTGACCTTTGGAGTAGAGCTTAGATAGAGTATTACCTTAGCACCAGGTTCGGATCTACGAAGTTTAGACTCCTCCAGGTGGGTGTGGCTTGGGTCTGGCTGCTGTGCTCCACTTCTTCCTGCTGCAGCCTTGCAGGTGAACCCTTTGTGTCACTCTGGCAAGATGTTCTGCTTCTGAATCAGCTGGGTGGGTTCCTTCTAGCCTCTTTGCAGGGAGTTCTGCTGAAGGGTTCTGCTGGGCCTGTGCTCTGGGTCTGTCTTCTTTTTCTTTTGAGTTAGTTTTTCTGATATTCAGACTGTTTATCAGGGTTTTTTTGTTGTTGCTTATACATGGCCTTGGTGTTATATCCGAGCAATATTACCAACTTAAGATCAGGAAAGTGTTCTCTCTTTTAAATCTTTAATTTATTCATTTGGTACAGGGTTCTGCTACATAGTTCGGACTCATAGTGAACCTCTTGTGTCAGGCTCTCCAGTGATGATGGACTGACAGGCATGTGCTACCATGTCCAGTTTTGATGGCCGGAATGCCATGAGGTTCTGGGGATTGAACCCAGGTCCTTGCGCTTGCCAGGCAAGTATTTAGACTGGGGAGCTATCTCCCCAGCCCTCTTTTCTTTTTGAAGTTTTTTGTTGTTACTGGGAATTGAACTCAGGGCCTCATGTATTAAGTATTACTCTACCACTGAACTAAGCCCCCAGCCCCTGAAAGATTTTTAGATTTTAAAGTTAGATCTATAATCTGCTTTCTTTCAGTTTTGCATATAGCTTGAGGTTCAACTTTCTTTTTCCCCTCCCTGTCCCTCTTCTCCCCTCCCCTCTCCTCCCCTCCCCTCCCCTCCCATTCCAGCACTATTAGTTGAAAAGGTTCCTCTTTCTCCACTGGATTGCATTTTGTTCCTTTATAACTGTCATTTGCCTGTCTGTATAGGCTCTGTTTCCGGCCTCTGCTCTGTTTCATTGATCCGGTTGTCTGTCAGTAAGCCAATACTGCACCAGCTTGACTGCTGTAGCCTTATAAGTCTTGAAACCCTTTGTGTCAAAGCAGTGTTGGCGTCCAGCTTCGTTCTTCTCCAAATTGCCTGGGCTCCTCTAGGCCCTTTTCATTTCCATATGGGTTTTAGAATTGGCCCATCAGTTTCTAAAGCTAATGGGTCTGACCCTCACACCTGGTTCTCTGGTGGTCTTTTTCTGGAGTTGTTGCCTGGTGTCCCACTGCATTACATGGCTGGAGGACTAAATTAGTTACTGGATGGGTTGATACCTTTAGTCAATGAAAGAAGAGATTATTAGTATTTAATCAAACATTTTAATTTTTATTCTTTTTTATGTATTTGGTTGTTACAGGGTCTCACTATGCAGTTGACTCATGGTGATCCGCCTGCTTTGAGCGTCCCCAGCACTGGAAGTACAGGTGTGTGCCACCCTACCTGGACTCTGGCTGGCTCAGTCTATGCTAGGGCTGGGGCTGGCACCACATGTGATGCTGGGAACTGCAGTCCCTGCACTTGGTTAAGCAGCTGCTTTAGTCTGCTGAGCTGTCCTACTGGCCCTAATCAAGCATTTTTAGAGACCCAGTGGTTGACCATAGCATGTCAGGGTTTTCTTTTTCAAATCTTGGGCACCAGTGCAGGGACATAAATCAGGAAACTTCAGTGTGCTTCTGGAGGTTACCTTTGCTTGTTCCTCACTCAAGGTTTCCCCTAGATGCTGCTTCTCCTTTGGAGGAAGTGCCAGGGAGCCCTCCTCTTTAGTCTGTCCTGGTTGCCCACCCAAGGCGTTCATGAGTGAGGCTCCCTAGGTGTGGTGAGTGGGCTTGTGGGTGAAGTAGGTACCAGAGAAATTTTCTCCCAAATACATTGATCTGAGAGGAAAAAAGAGGAAAACTGGTTGATGTCTGGGACCTCTGCATGTCCCTGGACTTCTGGCCGTACCTTGCGCTGCAGAGCCCCCACCTCCTTCTGGGGCTGGTTTGTGACAGACAGCAGGGGTAGGTCTGGATCCCTCAGCGCCCTTGGCCAGCACCTGCCCACCCTCATCCTGGCCTCCACCTGTCCTGCTGGAGGACGCCAGACCTGCTCTTCACAGAGGTATTTTATGGAGGCTGTGTGATGCTTGATTCCTTCCCACCCCATCCACAGGCACCTGCCTCTGGCCACCAGCACCACCAGGCACCATCAGAAACACTGAGCGTCACCTCGCATCCCTAAAGCCTAAATGCTAAACCAGTTACCCCATCTTCCTTTCAGTGTGGCTGGGGCGACCACGGCCAGACAGGCTCTGGGGAAGTGTGATGCTCCCCTGCACGGGGCTGTTCTGGGGACTGCTCACTCCAGGCTACCCCTAGGGGAAAGAGCTGTTAAACTGTCAAAATAAAAAGTCAACTGGACTCCTTAGGCCAATCAAAGCACTTAACGCAGGCTGCAGGCGAGGAGGCAACAGCTTTCCTAGCAACAGCTTTCCTTGTGAGGTGCTACACAGGAAGAAGGCTGTGGCGAAATTTAAGGAAGGCAGGAAAAGTCCTAAGATGCTGGGATATGCCAAGTCAATAATACATTAAATTTGGGATTCATAAAAAGAAATACTGGTGCAAACCTTCCCAAATAAGTTTTTATTCTAGAATTTGATGACAAATCTCTTGGAGCACTGGTTATCCTGTAGGTGTGCTGTTCTGAAATACAACCTGAGGCATGTATATTGTCAAATAATAAAGTATTATGAAACCAATCAGCTGTGAGCTCCCCACTTGGCAGTTTGGAAGTAAAACCCTTTCTCCTTTACAAGGCCAAGTGACTCTTAATTCCTCCCAGGAGATTTCACGTTAAAATGTGTTCACTGCCAGCTGACAAAAGAGGCGAGTCCAGATTTATTACCCTGGCACCTGCAGCAAAAAATGACGGATGATGAAAATATATTTAATTATCATTCCATGCCATATCCCTGTCTGCTCCAGTCGCAGGGCTGCAGCTGTTGGCACGCACTTTATTTTAAAGTCAATGTGCTTATCTGGAGAGAAGGCTGCTCTCTGAGTAAATTGACTTGGGGGAGAAAGGAAATGGCGATCGCATCGAGCCTCAGCTGAGCAAATGCAGATTGGTATTCTGTGTGCCTGCTTTAATTGTCTAATCCACCCCACATCACATCAGTTCTGGGATTTGGCTTCTGTAAGGAAAACATTTGCAGAAAGTAAACTTTTCTGTGGCCTTTCTAAGCCAAAAGGAATGGGTTTTCCTTCCTGGAGTGTAAAGTGCCAGCTCACGTTTCCGCTGCTGCAGGAGTGCATGGACGTCATTGGCTGTTGTACTGAGATGGGAGGGAGTGCTGCAGGCCCCTGCTGGGCCATTGGAAGGTATGGGTGGGCTCAGGCTCTCAGGCCTGGAGGCCTGGCCCTGAGGACACCCTGTACTCCTGTGACTTCTTGCTGTCTGGAATCTGTTTGATGGTGACCCCACAGAATTGCCCTCCTGTCTATCTTCTGCTGGGACCTTGTAAAACCTGAAGCCCAGGACCAGAGCAGTTCACTGTGCCATGGGGAGAGCATCCCAGTTCTCTTGTGGCCAGGGAGCCTGTGCCATTAGCTCATGCCTAAGATAAACTGTTTGCAACAGAAATAGCCCAGGTCATAGGCAGTGTTGGATATGGCAGTTTCCCTGCTGTACCTCTTATCAGGAGAAGCCACTCTGTGCTTTGTGTATGGTAGGATTTAGTCTTAAGTGATGGCCTTTCCACTGAAAGGAAAATGCGGTAACTGGCTTAGCATTTAGGCTTTAGGGATGCGAGGTGACGCTGAGTTTCTAATGGTGCCTGGTGGTGCTGGTGGCCAGAGGCAGGTGCCTGTGGATGGGGTGGGAAGGAATGAGGTTTCTGTGAATGTGAACGCGCCCAGGGAGGGGCTCATCGCCTCTGACCTTCTCTTTGATGAGTAAGGATTCAAGATTGCATCTGCTGAGGCTGCAGGGCCTGCTTCCACATTGGGGCTGTGAGCAGGGCTCTCAGCTTCTGAGCTTTTTGACGTATTGATCAGACTTTGCCTATAAACGAGAGTATTGAATTGTCACATCATCACCATGCTTGTCACCCCGTCACCACCACTGTCATCACCACCATCACCATCACCACTGCCGTCTCAGCCATCACCACCTTCATCTCCATCAACAGAAGTGTCACTGCTGCTGTCACCCTCATCATCACCGTTGTCACCTCCACTG
This sequence comes from Ctenomys sociabilis, assembly GCA_004027165.1. Taxonomy (NCBI): domain Eukaryota; kingdom Metazoa; phylum Chordata; class Mammalia; order Rodentia; family Ctenomyidae; genus Ctenomys; species Ctenomys sociabilis. The sequence goes on along the minus strand of PVKA01016023.1, from coordinate 43,568 downwards.
TCTCACTCAGTGATTTGCATGTCACCATTCAGGTGCCAGGCCCTTGGAGAAGTTTTTAAATTGGTTTTCTCCTGTTATCTCTTGAGGTAGAGATTATTCTGCCTATTTCACAGATGAGAAAGTGGAGACTTAAGTGCCAGTGAGCATGGACCCTGGGCCCTGGAGCCCTCTCTTTAACCAAGAATTTTTACTTAACAACTATATATGTTTGAAGATGTCAACAATTTTGAACACGAACACTGGCCTGTAGGGATTTCCTGTCCCATGCCCTGGGTGGTGGGCAGGGAGGCCCCCTCTTTGCAGGGCCTAAGAGGTAGGCTGGCTGTGGAGCTGGAGACATGGGGAAGGGTACAGAGGCACTGTGGGATGGTGGTCCCTGGAAGCTTGACACAAGCTGAGCTGGAGGTGAGAGGCTTGCTGGGAGGGAGTGTGCCAGGGACCTTGAAGGCTTGGCTGGTGGGCCTTAGGGAGCAACTGTGCCACCTGCCCTCAAAGTTTTCTGTACTGTGTGTGTGTGTGCACATATGCGTGTGTATGTGTGCACATATGCGTGTGTATGTGTGCATGTATGTCCATCTGTCCAGGGGGTAGTCTTGTTTTCTTACAAGCTGGACTTATAGGGCTGCGCCAAAAGGCCCGCATTCCTCCACATCTCTCTCTTGGCCCAGTGGCCTCTAGGAGGCCTGGCCTTTATGCTTCCAGCCTTTCCTGATTCCCTGTGGCCTCAGTGGCTGTCAGGCTGTGTGTCTGATGCTCAACTGTGGTATGAACTGACCAGGATTGTGGCTTCATGCTTCATGCCCAAGCTGCAGGAGCACGTGACAAGGTTGTGGCCTCCAGGGGTTAGGGCCTTTGTCACATTCTCAGGCAGGATCTTGGGGCTTATCCTACCTTCCTGAGACCCCTGAGTTGATGGAGCTGTCTCTCAGGGACCAGCTTTCAGCAGACAGTTACTTGGGTGTCACCTGTATGCCAGGCACTGTCCTCACCCTAGGACCTAATATCAACAAGTCTTGGGAAACCCTGGGGAGATGCAACGACCCACAGTATCGTCCCCCATAGTCACCCAACGGCTGTTGCCAGAGGAGCAGGAATCTCCTGCGTGGATTGTAGTGAGGGACATGGCTATGCTGTTCCTCGCTCTTCAGGGTAACTATGGGCAGGGAAATGAATAGTGACTTCATTTCCAAGTCAGGCTGATGATTCTCCTTTCCACATAACTTTTTATTAAGCATTTTATGTATTATTCCAAAACCACACACTATGCAGAGTTTAGAACACATTACAGCTACTCATTTTGTCATTATTACATGGCCTCAGTCCAGAATATGGAAAGGAAAACAAACATGGTTGTTTCCCAAGGAAAGGAATCATTGTGCTGACGTGTGGACAGTGAGTACCGTGGCTTCTTAGCTCAGGACCTATTGGTACCTGATGCAAGAGGGTGGTATTAGCGCAACCTCTGGGGCAACTGCATGGCCCTGGTGTCTGGGTGGCAGGCCTCCCCCTTGACCTGATTGCTGTGACTGGAGTTGTTCCTGGTCTGGTCTGCTTCTTGGGGCACTGTTCTGCAGGCCTGGACACACCACACAAGGTCTTTGCAGCCTCCTAGGTCTCACCTTGGAGCAACTTCCCCATCTGCCTAGGCCTGTTTCTGTGTCAGCACTGACTGTGTGTTCGTTCTGATGCGTCTTTGTTCCCTGGGGGTTTCTGCCTATCCTGCTATCATGCCAGCTCCATGAAATCAGTTATCTTTTGTGCCAGTTCAGCCCAGTGTCCATATCAGCTAGGACAATGCCCAGCACAGAGAACGCATGGACAGACAGAGGATGAATGAAATGTCTCCTGCACTGGTCAGCTCTGCATTGGCCAAGTGGACAGGGTCAAGCTTACTGATGCATAGCAGAAGTGTTCTGAGTCCTACCTCTGCTTGTGTCTGTGTAGTGCTTCTCATAGCCCAGCCAGAAGCCTGGGATGGCATCTCTCTAGAGAAACACACTCAATAGGAGATCTGTATGGACAGGGGTTCCCCATGTGACTACAGAGGCTGGTCGGAGACCTGAGAGCTGGTGATGTGGCTCTTGCTGGTTCTGAAGGTGCCAGTGACACCGATGGTGTCAGTCCCAGTACAAGGGCAGGAGAATAGTGATGTGCTGGTGCAATCACGGACAGAGGGAATTTTCTCTTCCCCTTGTTTTGCTCTGCATGAGCCTTCAGTGGATTGGATACTGGCCACTTGCATCTGGGGGCAGCCTGCCTTAATCTATCTATTCAAGTGTTGATCTTATCTGGAAACACTGCTGCAGACAAACTTGGAAATAATGCTTAGCCAAATATCTGGGCACCCTGCAGTCCAGTCAGGATGACACAAAGTGAACCGTGAATGTCCCTGCTGGGGATCCAGCCCCAGTCCAGGAGTTACTGATAATTCAGCCTAAAGACGGGATGACCCTGGGTACATAAAAAGCCCAGACCACGCAAGGACTCTAGAGGCAGTAGGAGTCAGGCAAATAGTGGCTGTGTGCTGGTATTCAGGGAGGCCAGGGAAGCCTTCATGGCTAGAGTCTGTCTGCAAATAGCATCATTGTCGCCATTTCATTTATCGCTGTCATCTAATTCCTGACCTACTGAGGCCAGGCTTAGCCCCAGCTGCACCTGCTTAGGGCCCTTCAGAGTGTCTCTGCTCACTGTATGAAGGCTTTACATCTGGGCTTTACCCACCAGCCAAATGAAGAGGAATATTTTATAAAATATTCGACATTTTATAAAATATCCCAATCCCACCACATGGCCTGGCCTGTCTCTCATTTGTCAGCAGAGGAGTCTGTGCAGCCAGCACCTTGCAGAGCAGGGGCGGAGTTGAGGTGACAGCTGTCCAAGCCCTAGGGCTTCCTTGGCCAGTTGTTCTGCCTCTTTGGGTCCGTCTGAAGCTGGCCTGACTGTTGGTGGGGCTCCAGCGGGTCTCCTGGGTCAACTGGAGGGGTAGTCTGTGGAGCACTTAGTGGGCTGGGTGCAGCTGCACTCATTATAGCATGCCACCGGGTGACTTGGCGTCCTCCAGGGATGGATATCTGGTGGCCTCAGAACTGTCGAGGACCGCACACTTCTGCAGTCTGCAGCAGCTCTTCCCTGACCTGCGCCTCCCAGGTGCTGGGCGCCAGTATGTCTGTTCATTAGCAAGGAAGCTGTGGCCCTGAGGGCGCATGAGCCCCACACCTTCATGTGATGCCCCCAGAAAGTTGGCCCCGAGGTGCAGGCATCGGTGGGAGTGGCTCGTTTGGAAGATGATCCTAGAAAACGAGAAGGGTGGGAATTCAGTAATCTGGTTGTTTATGAGCAGTCGGCACCATGGACAGCACCCCTGTACACACCTTAGTGTGTTCTGTTTGACAATGAGGACTTGCCTTCCCTTGTGGGCTGAGGGTCACTCCTGGCCCGGCCTGACCTGAGAACAGCTTCAGGCGGAGATGTGAGAGGTGGGGAAAATGAGGGAGACAAGCTGGGCTGGGCAGGCCGGGGCCAAGGCAACCAGGGCTGTGCTGCCACCCTGGAGGAGCTGTGCCTGGGGCCTTGTGCACTCCTGGGGGCTCACCCCCATGTGTGTCCTGTCCCAATTCTCTCTTCATCGTTTTTTTCTTTTAAAGAAACCTCATTTGCAAATGGCCTTGACACAGTCCAAGCACTGTTTGTAGTGCTCACACCCTGTTTCATAATTGGCACATACAGTACACCCTATCAGAATTTTTAATCAACTATGGCAAGAACCCCAGAAGTTTAAACAAAAAGTATATAAATGAAGTTAGTATTTTAATATAACAGTGACATTAGCTCTCTATATATGTATTTAGCAATTCTGTACAGTGTTAGAATTTTATAAAATATTCCTCTTCGTTTGGCTGGTGGGTAAAGCCCAGATGTAAAGCCTTCATACAGTGAGCAGAGACAAGGACAGGGCTGGCCTGGCAGGGCACAGCCTGTGGCCTGGCCTTCCCTGCAGGTCCCAGTGCCATGGGGCAGTGTGGGCAGAGCTGCTGTGTGCGGGCAGCAGGGGATTTCCTATGGTTAAGGTGTCGGACTCAGGCTGGTCCCTCGGGCAAGGCATGACTAGAGGTCACAGTGCAGAGTGAGCACTAGTGCTGGCGGGCCCATGTCTTCCAGCTTAAGTGATTTCTGTTAACACTCTGCAGGCACTGTTGTGCTCAGGGCTGCCGGTGGCTTGCCCCATCCCTCATCCCACGGCCCGGCCAGCAGTGTCTGACATGCGCCATTCTCTCCTGCTGCTGGCCCACGGCTTTCCTCCTTTGTTCCTCAGCTAATTGCTCGTCCTCTAGAGGCTCAGGACCCTTGGCGTGGCCCCATCTCTCTCACTGGCTCCACAGTCAAATGAACTGGGAAACAAAGCTGGTGCAGCCACACAATGGGATGCTGTAGACGCTGCTCCCCGCGGAGGCACCTCGAGGACAGGGTGCTCAGAGAAGCCGGAGACGCTGCTCCCCGCGGAGGCACCTCGAGGACAGGGTGCTCAGAGAAGCCGGAGACGCTGCTCCCCGCGGAGGCACCTCGAGGACAGGGTGCTCAGAGAAGCCGGAGACGCTGCTCCCCGCGGAGGCACCTCGAGGACAGGGTGC
>PVKA01016023.1:26404-38840 GCA_004027165.1 Ctenomys sociabilis | reverse complement strand
TGTGTAGCTATCAACACAACTAAGTTTTGAATATGGGTCTCCCTGGCAGAAACGAAGCTGCTAAGTGGGTATACCAGCAATGCCTGTCTTCAGGGATGGGAGATACACCTGAAGACACACATGATGGCATGCCAGAAGCGGGTGGCACTGCCTACCAGCAAATGCATACCCAGATGCGCCCTGGCATCCAGGTCCCTTCTTAGTGTGGCCAGTAGAGTGGTTCCTTTCTACTTTCCTCTTCTGAGCATGACAGAGCCCAGCCCGTTAGCCATTAGTAGGTGCCCCATTCGGTGGCACTGTGTCCATTCATTCACAGTTGTACAGTCAGCAGCACAATCACCTGCAGAACTTTCTCATCATCTCAGATGGAAACACTGTCCCCATTAAACGCCAGCTGCCATGCCCATGCCCCAGTCCCTGGCAGCCAGCTTGCCTTCATCTCCAGAACCTGCCTGCTCTGGGCACCTCACAATAACAGTGTATCCATCAGGACTGGCCTCTCTGAGCATCCTGTTCTCCAGGTGCCTCTGCGGAGAGCGGTGTCTATAGCATTCCATTGTGTGTGGCTGAGCCAGCTTTGTTTCCCAGTTCATCTGTGGCTTGCTTCCATTCCTTGCTGTTGTGAATGGTGCCTCAGTGAGCAGTGTGCAGTCCAGAGCGACTCTTCGGTGTGTGGGCCAGACCATGACAGTCCTCTGGCCTCCTAAAGAACCTTCCCAGGGCCACCAGGACTAGGTGTCCTGCTTGGTTTGCCCATGGCCACTGCCCTGTAAGCGCACCAAGAGCCATAGGGTCACCGCTGCAGCATGGCCCAGGCGCAGGCTGCCCTGCCCCTCTGCCTGGGACACTTCCTGGGTCCTTGCTCCACGTGGCAGTGCCAGCCCAGAGCTTGTTGTTGAGCGCTGCGCCCGCCATGCCTGCTTCTGCGCTGCAGCTCCTTTGGAGTTGGTTCTGGTTTCAGATAACATTCATCACCTCTCACGTACGTGGTAATTTACTTTGTCATTATGGTTATTGTCTGTATTGTCCGTCTCCCACTCTCAGAAGGCATAAGTCTCATTCGCTGATGTAGCCAGTTGTACCTGCATCAGTTTTTGGGTGCAAAATACTCACTAAATACTTATTGAAAGAACAAATTAATCTTTTATGTCACAGCAGCTTTATTGTGATATAATTCATAAGGAGTACAATTCACCCATTAAATAGTACAATTCAGTCAGCTTAGTATATTCACAGAATTGTGTAGCTATCAACACAACTAATTTTTTTTTCTCCATTTATTTTTATTTTATTAAAATACAAATGTCAATCAGACAGTTTCAAAACACCTTAACCATACAGAGTCGATGAATTAATACATTGCAAACTGTTTTCATAACGTTTTGGTATTGTACAAGGTGCATACATGATATTATTTTACAGGTTTTTTTAATAGCTGAATTATATCAAAAATTCAATAATTATTTACCTAGTGGATGACCATAGCATTAAAAGCCGACATAATATCCTGTCCAACCACCATTAGTGCAGATCTTGCCTATCATAGAATTATGTAGAAGCACAGCGTTATCTATCCCAAATGTACTGTCTATACACACACATCATGATTTTTTCTTTCTACAACCCTTTCTTTGTCTACACCTGTCAAAAGTGGGCACTCCATTGACATTCAACTACCTTAGGTGCTTGAACTCGGCACCACAATCCAACACAGTCCAGCATTGTGCAACCATAGGGAGTTATTCAAAGAAATTTTCGACCATATCCATTTACAGCTCAGCTTAATATTATGGGCTCACGATGTATACTTCATTTTTATACTTTTAAACTTTTCTGCTGGATGGTTAAGACCTAGGTAGATCAAAACTTATTTACCAACACATGAACTTTATATTTCCTATGTGGTCATTGAAGTCTTCTCAGGGTTTATCTTGTAGTCCTGTACATTATTCTGTAGTTCCTTTGTCTGTGTCATCTATGTGGATGAGTCACGGCCAATGCTTGACCAGATTGCTCTCTGTGAGAGCCTGAGAGAAAGTTTTCTCTTCATGTGACTCTCCCCAGGCACACTAAACACAACTAATTTTTGAATATTTTCATAAACTCCAAAATAACTGTTGCTCCCAGGCTGTGTAGTCCCAGGCAGTCATGACTGGCTTCTTTTACTTCTGATAGTGTATTTAAGGACTATCTGAGTAACATAGTGTATTTTAAAGCTCATCCTTCTTATTGCTGAATAGGATTCCAATATATGGACATGCTGTATTTTGTTTACCCATTTACCAGTTGATAAACATTTGGGTTGTTCCCCTAACACAATTTTTTAGCTATTGTGTCTTTTCTTTTTCTTTTTCTTTTTTTTTTAAGATAAAGCCTGTCAATGTAGTGCAGGCAGGGCTTAAACTTACAGAGCTCCTCCTGCCTCAGCCTCTCCAGTACTAGGATTATAGTTGTGCATTGTCACTGCTGGCAGGCACTATTTGAGGCTTGTTGCTGTGTGTGTTGCATAATCTCTTTCATGAGAACATGCTCTTTCTGTTCTCTTAGGTATTTCTTGGGAGCTGAGTTGCTGGATCATGTGGTAACTCTGTTTAACATCGTTAGAAGCATAAGACTAATTTCCAAGCAGTCTTATCGTCTTACACTACTGTACATTCCTACCTGCTGTATGAGAAATTCCCCTTTCTCCACATCCCCCAAAATGCTATATTTCTTGTTGTAACATCCTGTAAGCATGAGGTGATAGCCCATTGCGGGCTTGATTTGTGTTTCCTTGATCATTAATGATATTGGGCATCATTTCCTTTGCTCATCTTAAACTTGCCTGGTCTTTTCGTTATTCAGTAGTAAGAATTCTTTATATATTATGAATACAAGGCCCTTCTCAGATATGCTAATTGAAAATATTTTCTTCTGTAGTTTCAGTTTCTTGATGGTGTCCTTTGAAATGCAGACGTTCCTTGTCTGCATTTTTGCCTGAGTTGTGTAGCTTCAGCTTGCACTCAGGTCTTTGACCCATCTTGACTCCTAAGTGGTGTGAGGAAGGGCCTGGCTCTGTTCCGTGTGCAGGCACAGCCACTTCTCCTGGCACTGCTTGTTGAAAAGACCATGCTGAACCGTCTTGGAATCCTTTTTGTAAGGGAGCCGACAAAATGTGAGGATGTTTTGAAACTCTGTTTCATTGATCTGTACCTACCCTTGTGCTACATTGTCTTTTTTAAATTTGGTTACCAGGGATTGAACTGCGTACCTTGCACTTGTCAGGCAGGTGCTTAAGGCTTAAGCCGCTGCGCTATCTCCCCAGCCCCATACTGCTATATTGTCTTAATTACTAGAGCTCGTGTCCAATTCTGAAATTGTAAATGTGAGTGCTCCAAGTCTGTTTTGCTTTCTCCAGATGATTTTGGCTGTCTCGAACCCTTGTATTTCCATTTGGACCTTAGAAGCCACTTGTCAGTTTCTGCCAAGAGGCTCGCTGGAATTTTGATAAGGATTGTATTGAATTTATAGTTCAGTTGGAGGAGTGTTGCCAAGTTAACAGTATTAAGTCTTTTAATCCATGAGCATGGGATGTCTTTTTACTTATTTAAACCTTCTTTAATTTCTTTCAATGATGTTATGTAGTTTTCAAAGTTTTATTCTTTCTTTTATTGCATTTTTTCAAAGTATTTTATCCTCTCGAAGGCATTACAAATGGAATTTTCTTAATTTAATTTTCAGCATTGTTCATTACAAATGTAATTGATTTTTGTCTATTGATTTTGTATCCTGCAATCTTGCTGAACTTATTAGTTCTCGTAGTTTCTTTATAAATTCCGTAGGATTTTCTATGTATAAGATAATCTCAGTTGTAGAGTAAGGTGGTTTTCCTTCTTTTCCATCTCGATGCATTTTCTTTTTCCCTGGCCACTTGCCCCTGTGAGGGCCTCCAGCACAATGTTGAAGGGAAGGAATGAATGGATAGAAGTGAATTCTCACATTATCCCAATAATTCTCATTTTTACCCCCATTGTACAGATCAGCAAACTGCCACTTAGAGAGGCGCAGTGTGTAGGTTGTGTGAGGACATGCGTTGTGCGGCCAGGCCAGGATTGCCATGCACATTTGGCTTGCTTGGTGGAGTGCCTTTCCTCACGCTGGCATCTCTGTGTGTGGACTTAGCTGGTGGCATGTGAAGGCTTAGTGACAAGTTGTAAAGGTCTTGCTGGCGGCACTGAGCTCAGTGTGGTGCGAGCAGGACGTACCCAGCGCTGTGCACTCTGCCGCGGGCGTCCTCATCCAGGTTCTCATCCCCACAGCGACTCGGGCAGATAAGAAGGGTGAGGCCTGCTGTCCCCATTTTACTGATGAAGAGCAAGCCCCAGTGACTTGCCTGGCTTTGGGCAGTGCTGACACCATGGGGACGGGGGTGGGTGCCATGTGGGTTGGAGCAACGCGTGCTGGGCTCTGGCTGGCAGTTTATATGCAGCGTCTTAGTCCTCATTCAACATTGTTTTCCTCTTGCTACAGCTCAGAAAGCTATGCTTAGAGAGGTTAGTGAGGTGTTCCACGCACATGGTCGTAAATAGCAGGATTTCCCCTCAGGCCCAGCGTTTGACCCCCAGAGTCTGCCTGCTTTCCCTGCACCACAAGCTGGAGGTGATTAAGGACATTCATTAAAAGAAAACAAAAATGCAAAAGCAGCCGTTCTCAGAAGGCCAGCGCTTGCAGGTGCCATTGCATCCTGAAGTGTGTCTCCTTCTGTGTCACCTCCATTTGGATTTCGCTGCTATCTTGAGAGGCGGGATGATCGACGAGGGAGACACAGAGAAAGGGACCATCTGCCGAGGCAAGAGCCCTGCTCACACACGCTCCTGTCTTTTCCAAGATAAGTCTGACTAATCCAGTCCTTGTGACTAATCCACTCTGAGACTTTATCTTTAGAATTGATGATTAATTGAAATAGACTAAATTGTTCCCATTTCAGACCCCGTAACTGGTGACTCCTGGGGAAAACGGGGTCAGGAAGAAGGGTTCTTGTGAGAGCCCTTAAACTGCTGGGATTTCAAAGTTGTCAGCAGATGGAGCTAGGCCAGGTCCCATATGAGAGCTGCACTCAGCCACTTCTGCTGTCATCACAGGTGGCTCTGCTTTGGACACCCTGGAGGGCAGTAGAGCAGACATATGTGGGCGACCCCATTTTATAGGCCCCACGGATGCTGCTGGGGGTGGGAATTCTGAGAAGACGGTGAGGCCTCTGTGGCTATATTGCCCAGGCTGCCAGAGCTGGTATTTTGCTCTAAGGTTGCAGTTCCCAAAGGCAGGGCCATGAGGTGTTGTAGAAAGGCTCTGGTGAGTGAACACACCCCTCAGCCTGCCCTTGAGACTCTTGCCCTGGAAAGACCTGGATCAGAGTGGCGGGGACTGGGGTTGGGGCAGACCACTGGGAGCTGGCTGGCTGTGTGACCATGGGCAAAGCAGTGAGTCATTAGAGACAGCTCCTCTCATCTTACAGCTCACCCGCTGCAACAAGCTCATTTCTCAAAAGAAGACACTGGACTTTGGAGTCATCCCCAAAGCGACACAGCCAGTTTGTGTAGAAGGATAAGGTGGTGACATGGATTGATTGTCCTCAGAGCACTAGGTCTCGGGGTCACGGGCTCATCCGGTCTCCACTACCAGCCTCTGGAGTGCTGTCCCTGTCCTTGTTTGACAGGGAAGGAGACCCATCTCTGATGGGGTCTTATGTTGCCGAGGCCACACAGCAGAGTCATGGCAGAGTGTGGAAGCTGCCATGTGTGGCTGACTCTGGACCCTGTACATCATGCCTCCAAGGGTGGGTGCATCTTTGTTCTCTGTGGGCAGTTTCTTGGCTGGGACTCTGGCTGCTCTTAGGTACTTAGTGCATCTTGGATGCTAAGTGTGGGGGCTTCTCTGTCCAGGGGCAGGGGACAGTGTCAGCACCGTTAGAAGCACTGAGGAGGGAGGTGGCCTGGTCCTGCTTCCAAATCACCCCACATATCCTTGCTGTTTTTGTGTGTGTGTGTGTGTGTGTGTGTGTGTGTGTGTGTGTGTGTGTGTGTGTGGCTTAGCCTGCCCTGGGGACAGAGCTGGTGTGGCATGTGGTGCTGGGGATTGAACCAAGGTCCCTGTGCACTTGCCTAAGCAGGTGCTTTAGATCGCTGAGCTATCACGCTGGCTCCACATCCTTGCTTTGCACACTAGGCTAATGCTAGAGGAACCTGGACCCATGGAGGCCACTGGCTCCTCCAACATCTCGTCAGCCTCCTGTTGTGTGTGTGTGGGTGTGTGCGTGCACCTGTACCTTGTGGTGGGTGGGATGGAACCCAGGCCTTGTACTTGCCAAGTATGTGCCCATACCAGCTCCTATCTTGCTGGGGCTGTTCTTCTTTACAAGATTAAATTACAGATAGTGGGTTATTCTCTTGGGGTCCAGGGCTGGCAGTACTGGGACTGACTGGCAGTAAAGGAGCCTAGATGCCTATGGTGCCAGCTGCTTCCCCAAGATGCATCCCAGGACAGACTGTGGGAACAAGAACCCCCGGGCTTCAAGGAGAAGAAATTTTCACTGCTGCTTCCTGCTGGCTGTGGAGCCCTGAGGGCCCTGCGCTGGTGGTTAAAGGCTTGAGCTCCCTGGCCCCACCCAGCCGTGATGCTACAGAGGGCACCCTGCATCCCTGCGTCCCAAGGGTGGATAAGAATGACCTCAGCCAGAGAGAGGAGGCAGGGATGCCCATGTGGGTTGTCCGTGGAACAGCTTCTGTCAGGGCTATGCACAGGCAGGGATGTCCTGAGGCATCTGTACCATGTCTGCGGGAGGGAGGCCACCACAGGGCGTGGGCTCTACTTGGGGCAGTACGGGACACTGCTTCCCTTTGCTTCTCCTTGTGCTTTCTCCTCAGAGTTGCAGACAACCTTTTTGTAGCTGATTTGGGGTGAAGAATCCCTACAAGTCCCACAGACACCCCAGAGTAACACCTGGAGGACACCCCTCTCAGCCCAGAGGAGGGCAGTGTGCTTGGGCTTGTTCCTTTTTCATGGGATCACAGAGCAGAGGGCTGGGGAGTCCTAGCAGAAGTAGTAACTTCATGTCCCGCTGGGAGGCCACAGATCTGGACAGCTGGGTTTACTCTCATCCAGCAGTTATTGGGTCCTGGCTTATATCTGCTCCCATGTGACTTTAATTGAGTCACCTAACTTCTCTGAGCTGAGTTGTCACATCTCTTAACACCTAGGAATGATTCCCAATTTCACTGGGACACCTAGGGTTTTAGTGGAGTGCAGGCCATGACCTGGCTCATAGTGTACCCTGCAAGTTCCTGTTGGAAGAACACATCTATTTTCCATCTGTGAAATGGGGTGGTAATAAGCACTTTCCCCCTGCTGCACTTGGGGCTGAATCGTCAGCCTAGCACAGACTCTTAAAGGTCTCCTTCTTGGACCAGGTAGGGAGCCCTCAGAGGGGCCACTTGCCCTTCTGTCCTTCAGTGCAGCTGAAGTTCACCTTGCCACTTACCCATAAACCTCCCAGCCCTGTTTCCAGCCCCGAAGTCTTACGCCTTTCCTGCCCTGGCTAGAGCAGGGAGCACAGGCCCAGCCCAGGACCTGTTGTCTGTCTTCTGGGGCGCTGGGCAGACCATCAAGCAGGCTGCCGTTGGGTGACTTGAGGCATGGGTGGAGCCATCCAGTGGGCCAAGACTGCAGTGTGCCATGCCGACTGTCGAGCGCGTGCACCCATGCAACATGCGGCACAGACTAAGGTGCCATGCCAGCATGAGGTCCTGCCTTCCCAGCCTGGCTTCCGGAGTTTTCTGCTGCCCACCCCCGCCCCCACCCCCACCCCCACCCCCACCCAGTCAGCCTTGTCCAGCCGGTCCCTGTCTGCTTCTTTTTTTTTGGTCTTTTTTTGAGACAGGGTCTCACTATGCAGTTCAGGCTTGCCTTAAGCTCACTTTGTAGCTCAGGCTGGTCTCAAACTCACAACAATCCTCCTGCCTCAGCCTCCCCAGTGCTGGGATTACAGGCCTGCGCCACCACGCCCGGCTCCTGTCTGCTTCTGTCTGGCCACTCTGGTGCCTTTTAGCTGTGGTAGCAGTTGTTTAGAAAGGGACAACAGTATTGAGTTGTTCAGATGCTGCTAGCATCAACTGGGATAAAATAATGTAGCATTTGTTTGGGAAGATATATTATTAAATACTTAATATATTTTTAACAATAAATTCCAGTAGTAGAAACAGTTCTTCACTGTGGAGAACTTGGAACATAGGGAAGGACCTGTCACCACCCTGAGGCCATGACCACCGGTACTCTGCTCTTTCCCCTGCCCTGTCCCTTGCAGCAAGGCATGTATTTGACTATTTCGTAGCATGGGGGTCATGTGTTTTGTCACTTTTTCATTTAACAACATATTGTGAGCATTTCTCCTTGTCATTAAATGTTCTTTCCAAGTGTGAGTTTTAATGTTTGCCCAATAGCCTGTCCTGTGGCCATCCCCTGGTTCTCTCCCTGCCTCTTGTAGCTTTGAGGAATTCAGTATAGATTGCGCTCCTGGAACGCAGCCCAGCCTGAGAGACAGGATTGTGGAAGCTGGAGAGGGCAAGCTCTCCCTCTCACTGTGCGCGATGCTGGTCCTGGGGCAGTGCGTGACCAGGCGGGGCCCAGTGGACTGTCCTTCACATCTGATGGGTGCCTCTAGTCGTGGGCCCTGACAAATGTCCTCACAGTCCTGTGGGTGTGGCGTGCTTGGGCACTGGCTCGCACCCAGCCCTGAGTGCTCCTTTGCTTATGGAAGGGCCAAGGTCCCTACATCCTGCCTCGGGCCCCCCTTTTACTTGCTGTCACCTCTCGGCCCACTTCCTGCTTTGGCTGAAGAACTTTGATTCAAGATGGGAAAGCCCGAGGGATGAAAGTGCGCTTTGTGGTCTGTTAAGGGCCTTTCAAAAACAATGCTTTTTCCATTTCTCCCCTCTTTTTTATGAGGTTTTTGGCACACACTGCACATAAGTCTACATACAATGGCTGAGCATTATGCTGGCATAAACCCCAGCAGTGACGGGAAAGTCTGCGGTGTTACAGGTTAGCTTCTGTGGGGGAAGCTGCCAGCCCCGGCCCCAGAGGCTCTGCACCCAGTGCCAGGGCTCACGAGGCTGGGTCCTCAGGAAGAGGCTCAGGCGCTGCTTGGCAGTGGTGCAGTCACCCCGGGGACCTTGCCCTCCGTGCCAGTCATGCTGTTTGGGACTTTCCGTTTCCCCATCATTGCCTGAAAAGCTTCCATTGCTTTTCTCAGCCAGTTTGGGAGAGGGGGTCCATGTGGTAGCTTTCCTAGGGTGGTCCCTGGATGGCCACTTGGTGCCTGCCTGACAGTAGAGGGGTAAAGGGTGTGCACGGAGTGTGGAATTGGCCTACTGTGCGTGTGTGCAGATTGAGTGGGGGCTGTCAGTGCCCAGCTGATGTGCAGCTTGGGGGATTTACCCACAGGGGGCCAGGTGTTTGGTGACTGAGGTGCTTAGAAAGCATCTCTTGCTCATGTCCACGCTGGAGCTCAGGCAGAGGAGACCCTGGTTTATCCTTTTATCCAGAGGCTGTCTCACCTGGTTCCACGTGCCGATGTTCCACTACCCATGCTGCCTCTCAGCCCCCTGACTTGCACAGTGATGTCAGACCTTGCGCTCTGGGCTCGCCTCTGCAGAGTGGGGAGAAGACATCCCCATCTTAGCCATCCTCTGTCGAAGAGCTTCAGTCATTGCCAAAGGCTGCACGGCAGGTGGGCTCCGAGCTTGGAGCAGCCTGGCTCCAAAGACCAAGGCCTTCTGAGCCCAGAGGTCTCTTGGGAGCTCGTCCCCAGCCCCTGGTGCTGGGAGTGGGGGCAGTGCAAGCTGGCGCTTGTTTCTGAGCGCCATGGGCCTAGCTGGGATCTGCGTCCTCTGAAGCTTCCCTGCTCCTGCCCTCTCCTTGCCTGTGACCAGAGCACCCTCCCGGCCGCTGCAGCCTGCCCTTCTCCGGGCCACCCTGACCTTTCTGCGCCTGCGCCTGCGCCTGCGTTTCGATTTCTCATCACTTCATAGTCTTTATTCTTCTCTGTTAGGAGAGCTTCAGGTTTATTGATTGTTGTCTCCAGACCTTCAATTTTTCTCTGCAGCTCGGGCAATCTGGAAATGAGTCTTCCAGCCTCGTTAGCCACCACATTCGGAAGCGTGCGACCTTCCCCTATCACCTCCCTCTGGGCGGGGCTGGGGGGGGCAGGGACCTTGGTGTAGATGATGACAGGGACACCTGCTGCATCTCTTCCCCCCTTTCCTTGTCTCCACTGTTCCTCTTCTGCCCTGGGGCCAAAGGAACCTGTCCCTTAGTGTTAGTGCTGCAGTGGTTCTTAGAGGGGACATTGCTCATTTATACCCAAAGGCCCCCAGAGAGCGCAGGGGTTGGCACCAGGGACTGGGTCAGTTAGAGTCCTGCGTCTGTGGCCCTGGGTGTGTTTCTTACCTTTTCTACGCGCTGGGAGCACCAGCACCTCAAGGCTTATGATGCTACAGGACTGCGAGCACTGCAGTTGCTATTGCGGTTGGCGAGATTGTTGAGCAGACCACACTTTTCCTGCCAGCGCTGCCTGCCTGAAGCTCTGCCTCACCTTGCTCTTTCAGGCCCATGCTCATTCCCAGTGCTCAGCTGTGATTGGGGTGTGGAAGCCACCACGTAGGCAACCGCAGAAGGAAGCCACGCAGGCCGCGGCTGGGCTTCTGAGGCTGTGGGGTCTGGATTCCGCCCTGCCCGGGGGCTGGGGCTGGGAATTTCTCCTCTAGGTCTTCTGTGCAGACCGGCCAGCCTGCAGCTGACAGCTGGGGGTAGCTGGGCGTGGAGGCAGGCTCAGCTGCCCCTGTGGCCGCCCGAAGCTCCTCTGCAGCGGGTTCCAGTGCATGCTGCTCCGGCTGTGCTGCAGCGAGGCCTCAACTGGGAGCCGGCGCTCGTCCTGCCCACTGAACAGATGTGCAGAGCGCCTGCTCTGCTCTGCTCTGGCTGTGCTGCTTGGTGCTCGCCACTGCCTGAGTCCCGACCATCCTTGGTGGATGCAGGAGGAGGGAAGGCAGCGGACAAAGGACCCTGGCAGGGATTTGGACCAACGCTCAGCTTTTTACCCCTGCCTGGTGGATGCTCGGCACACACTTGGTGCTGAAGTTTGTGGCCATCCTCGGAGGCTGATGGGTCTGTTGGGCTTCTGGAGAGCTCCTCAGGTCCCAGTGTCACCCTTTGCTTGCTGCATGGTTTGTTAGCACTCTCTGGCTGGTCCTCTTCACTCTCTTGTTTACCATTCGCTGTTAACAACAGTAATTACAGTATAGTTATGAGATGAAAACATGACTAAATTATGACAGTGCTTGTGTAACAATCTCTTAAAACTGACTCTGAAGGCAACAGCTGCACAATTAGGCTATAAATTCTCTTCAATGAACTTGTCGGTGGCAGCGGTACCTGTGAGGCTGTGTCGTGTAAGAGATAACTAGGCTTAATGGGCTCAGGGAGGGCGCACCAAGGATGGCCTCATAAAGAAGAAACTTTGTTCTTTGTCATAAACCACTTGTTCTCTTATAAAAACAGAGGACTCAGTGTTGGCCCATTAACTCTCGCTGTCAGGCCAGGGAGGCAGAAGGTTCCTCTGATGGGCTGGTGCAGTGGAGAGGCCCTGTGGGAGGGGGCCTCAAGAGGCCCAGGTAGGGGTTCTTAGGCAGGAGCTTCCAGGCCAGGGCAGCTTCTGGGGAGCCTAGGTGAGCCGTGGTCCCCCGCTTGCAAGGCACTGTGGGTGCGGGCCTAGGACTTGTAAAACTGCATGGCTTGTGGGGACGCTGGAGGCTCGCCTCAGCCTTGCTGAATCTGGAACACGATCCTGCCTCTCACAGAATTATGTAGAAGCACAGCGTTATCTATCCCAACTGTACTGTCTATACACACACATCATGATTTTTTCTTTCTACAACACTTCCTTTGTCTACACCTGTCAAAAGTGGGCACTCCATTGACATTCAACTAACTTAGGTGCTTGAACTCGGCACCACAATCCAACACAGTCCAGCATTCTGCAACCATAGTGAGTTATTCAAAGAAATTGTCGACCATATCCATTTACAGCTCAGCTTAATATTATGGGCTCACGATGTATACTTCATTTTTATACTTTTATACTTTTCTGCTGGATGGTTAAGACCTAGGTAGATCAAAACTTACATACCAACACAAGAACTTTATTATATCCTATGTGGTCATTGAAGTCTTCTCAGGGTTTATCTTGTAGTCCTGTACATTATTCTGTAGTTCCTTTGTCTGTGTCATCCATGTGGATGAGTCACGGCCAATGCTTGACCAGATTGCTCTCTGTGAGAGCCTGAGAGAAAGTTTTCTCTTCATGTGACTCTCCCCAGGCACACTTTAGAACTTCAATCTCTTT
>PVKA01016023.1:0-26304 GCA_004027165.1 Ctenomys sociabilis | reverse complement strand
TGCACTAATGGTGGTTGGACAGGATATTATGTCGGCTTTTAGTGCTATGGTCATACACTAGGTAAATAATTATTGAATTTTTGATATAATTCAGCTATAAAAAAAAAGATAAGTAAGCAACTACACTCTTAATTCACTGATGAGATATCTGCTGAAATAATATCTGTAAATATAATATCATGTATGCACCTTGTACAATACCAAAACGTTATGAAAACCGTTTGCAATGTATTAATTCATCGACTCTGTATGGTTAAGGTCTGATTGACATTTGTATTTTAATAAAATAAAAATAAATGGAAAAAAAAATCTGGAACATGAATGCCGCACCCCAAGTCTATGAAGGATGGGGACCCACCGGTTATCACCACTTTTACCCGATCCCTCTCTAATGCGGCTGGTGATACGGCAGGAAGGCCGTCACGGAGCTGTGCTGTCTGCCGCCCTGATTCCCTTCCTGTTGCTACTACACAGACTTAGTGGCTCAGATCAGCGTGACATTATTACAAAAGGCTGACGTGAATCTCACTGGGCTGAAATCGGGGTGTCATGAGGTATGTTCCTTTCTGGGCTCAGTGGAGAGACCATTCCCTGGCCTTTCTGGCTCCAAAGATGCCTTCATCCCTTGGCTCATGGCCCATTCTGTAATTTCAAGTATGCCAAGGGCAGACCAAATCCCTCACATGTCCTACTTCTTCAAACTCTTTTCTGTCTTTTCTTTCTAGTCCATTTTTAAGGACTTACAAGATTCTATTGGCTGTAGCCAGGCAGTCTTGTCCATCTCAACATCAGCTGATCACTTACCTCACCCGCATCTGTAATCTTAACTCTCACCATATTAGAAATCAGTTTTCCACTGCTAGGACAAAACACCTGAGGCTAGACATTTTATAGAGAAAAGACATTTATTTAACTCATGGGTTTACAGGTTCTAATCCAAGCAGCATGACACTGGCTCTGGTGAGGGACCCCCACCTCCCCAGTCTGAGTCATTAATGGCAGGTAGCACTGTGGGAGGAGTATGTGTAAGAGGTCATGTATTGGGGCTGGAAACTGGAAAACGGGGTGGGGCCAGTCACACTCTTTTATAACAATTTAATCTCCAAATGACCCACTTCCTGTGACCAGAATTGGTGTCTCTCCAGCACTGTCCCCATGACCTGGTTACCTCACACTAGCTCCATCTCTTAAAGGTCCCACAGCCTCCAGTGCCACTCTGGGGACCAAGGGGGATGTACTTCAGCCACACCCAGACCTGGCACCATGGGACAGATTCTGAGGATCAGGACATGGGCATCTGTAGAGGCTGGCTTTCCGCTGACCGCAAGCAGGTGGAAAGTAGGATCTTAGGCCAGCTTGACCGAGTGCCCTCTGGGTAGGACAGGCAGGAGCTGAGGAAGGGAAGCAGAGTGGACTGTGGCATGTAGGGCAGCTGCCCTTTGCTGTGATAACACAGCTGAAACAAACCAGCCTAAAGCAGGAGGGCCTCCACTGCCATTGGCTCCAGGGCTTCAGGCCAGGTCGTGTGGCCCTGTAGCCTCGAGGATCTGTTGGCAGTGTCAGGGCAGGGAGAGTGGCAGAGGAAGCTGCTATCTCCAGGGGGTGGGGCTCTGAAGTGCCTCCAGGACACACCCCCGATGACCTAGCTTCCGTTAGGGCCCTCTCCCAGGGGTCCCGCCACTCCCAATAGTGCCGCAGGCTGGTGACCAGCCCTTTTACATACAGTCTTCTGGGGGCATTTTAGGTCCAACCCATGCTATATGGAGGAATCGGAAAGAGAAGGAAGGGCAGCTGGGTTAGCAGCCTGGCCTAGCCATGTAGGGACAGCCTCAGATGTCATTTGGGTTTTCCAGGGGTTCTGGGTCAGAGACAGAGTAAGCACTTAGAGGGACACAACCTAGGAGCGGATGCACCCCATGTGTGACATGCTGCCGAATCTTCCTGGGTGAAAATGACAAGGGACCACTGTATGTATCAGCCACTGTCTCGTTGCTAAGGTGCAATACCCCCAGCCCACGCCTTAAAGGAGGAGTGATTTATTTTGGCCCAAGGATTTTAG
Organism: Ctenomys sociabilis; assembly: GCA_004027165.1. Classification (NCBI taxonomy): domain Eukaryota; kingdom Metazoa; phylum Chordata; class Mammalia; order Rodentia; family Ctenomyidae; genus Ctenomys; species Ctenomys sociabilis. Next base: position 24,245 of record PVKA01016023.1, on the reverse strand, counting down.
AGGATTCCGTCCCTAGTCAGCTGGCTCCAAGGTAGAAAGATCAGAGCAGAAAGGCCTGGAGGAGGTAAGTCACTTACCCAGGGCAGCCTGGAAGCACAGAGAGCTGGGAAGAGCTGGGGACATGAATCCAAACCTGCAGGTCATGCCCTCAGTGACCTTGTCCAAGCAGGCCCTCCCTCCTAATAGCTCCTTCAGCTCTGAGCTGATCCATGGCTGAATCCACCATTGACCATGTACCCCCTGATCTAGTCATCTTATACACACACATACACACACACACACACACACACACACACACACGCCTTTGGGGGTCATTTTAGAGCTAAACTATAGCAGCAACCTTTCCCTCTCGATCGTCTGCCTGGAGAAGGTGTCAGTCAGGAAGCTGACTGCCAAAGAAAATGTTCAACCTTAGCAACTGCTCAACCTAAGCACACATTAACCCCAGACACTGCCTTACCCCGGGGGCGGGTTCCTAGTTGCGAGTTTTAACAACTCTCACAGTACTATTCACCCATAGCCGAGGATCAGCCATGGCTGCTTGCCTAATCCTTCACTGCAGCCCGGCCCTGAGGCAGCTGGACTCTCTCGGACAGCTTCTCCCTGAACTTGTCCATACTATAGACTTCCAGAGAGCGTCTCCAGGGACCTCTTGCTCCAGGCTTATTACTGAATTCCGTCACCCAGAAAATCTGTTGACGGAACCATTCTCTCTGAACTGCAAGCAAATTGGGAAATTTGAATGTGATGCAAGAAGGCTTCTGTACCACAGCCTCCAAGGAGCTCCTGGAGCAACGCCCTAGCCTAAGTCCACCGCCCCTCTGGGCTCCCCAAGCTGTCATCCTTCGAGGTGGCCATGGACAGTATTTATTTTTTTTAATTAAGCTGTGTTGCTGTGTGGCTCACCCTCCACAGATGCTTTATAAAGCCCAGCCTTCTAAGTTGCTGAAAGTTTTTATTTTTTTAAAAGCGGATAGTAAAATTAAGCAGTTATTAGTATTCACGAAAAATGCTTGTGGCAGGCTTTGCACATGTAATGAGAAGCCACCTGCAGTTCAAAGCAGTACTTGATAATGCTGTAATTAGATTTGAGATGCAAAAAAGCTCATTAAAATTAAATAACATATTTGTCACTGTTTTAAGAGGTACAGATTGCCTAGAACCATGCTGGTCTCTTGACCTTGAGTATTTTGGCAGAGTCCTTGCTGCCAGTGATTCAAAAATAACATCAGCAATTCTGCAGAGAGTCCTGAAAACATGTTCATCTGTGGTTTAGTTTGTGTTGAAAAAATTATAGATATCCAGGGGAAATCACAGATTTGTACGTAGAGCGCTCTGGGAGAAGACCTGGTCAGAATCCCCCCCTAATACGCAGTTCAGGGGACGCCAAGGGGAGACCAGGGTGTGCATGTGGTGCTGCAGCAGGCCAGGCTCCCCTGCAGGTGCCTCACAGACATGGGGACCCCAGGTGAGGTCTGCAGAAAGTGGTGGCCTTGGGCCCCAGGTGGATATAGCTGCTTTCCAGAGAGGCACAAGACAACAGAGAATGAGGACTGTCCGAGGATTTCCGTGGTGCCTGGCAAAGTGCGGGGTCTGCGCAGGGCAGGGATGCCAGCACCAGATTGGCCCCAGACCGCGAGAAGGACCTGGCCTCAGTGCAGGAGACAGAGGCAGGAAAGTCAGGTTCCAGGAAGATACCTTAATAAAAGTAGCAGATGCTTTCAGGATGCCTCTGCCTAGCAAGCCCTAATGACTCGGAGCTGCCTGCTTAGAACACGTCCCCACAGCCTGGAGGTCAGACTCACTGTCCTGGGTTCCTTCCCAAAGAAGTTAAGTTGCTTGCTGAAGTCCTGCGGTGAGCACTCAGTGGAGCCAGCATTCACATGCAGCCTTGGCCTCCTGCAGGACCTGGACCACCAAGAGGGTCTTAGGGTAGGGACACTCGGAGGTGCCAGCACTCACTGAGTGCCACTAGCTACTGGATCCATTCCACAAACATTGCGTCTGTCAAGCACTTCAGCCCCTGGCACCCGCTTCCTCTGCTGTACAGATGAGGAAAGTGAGGCATGGGAAATAGGATCATCAGCCCTTGGCAGCCAAGCCATGATGGTACTGTCTTCTCTCCTGAGGTCTGAAAAGCATTCTGCCCAGGGAGGATTGTAATTTAAAAACCATCATGATTTTCTTATTCTTAGAGGAAGAAAATGCACCTTGCATTCAAGAGGCAGAGACCAGGGGAGTCTGGCACACCCCCAGCTGTGAGGCTGGACGTGGGCAGTGGAAGGGTGATGTCAGGTGCCCGAGGAACCTGGCCAGGTCTTCAGCTACAGGCCCTGGAGGCAGGGAGCTGTCCAGGAGAGTGCGGACCCACTGCCCCTCCTCTGGTGGCAGGATTGATTTTTGAGGCTGACTCTTGGCACTGGGTCCAGATTTAGTTCTATGGAGAGCTCGTCTTTCAAAGTCCAGCTCAAATGTCACCTCCTCTGCAAAGACTCCTCAACCCTCCGAAGCAAAATTAATCATGCCTCCCCTCGCCCCCACACTGCTCCAGGGCCCCCTCCAGCACAGTCTTATCACATCAGACACAAAAGGATTTATGTGTTTACAAGTCTTTCTCCAGCCAGACAGGGACCTCTGAGGGCTGAGTCCTCCGAGCCTTGTGTCACCAGGCCTGGGGCAGTGCTGTGCCCACCACGGGTGCCCAGTGAAGGATGCACATGCAAGGGAGGGCCCTGTGTGACACTTGATCTCCTGGGCACAGAGCACTTAGGAAGTGGGGTCCTTCTGTGGGCCTCTTACCCCCTGGACCTATGCGGCCCTCCAAGGACCTGGTGAGATCAGTTCCTATCTTCATTTCTCAGGTGAGGAAATCGAGGTCCAGGGAGGTTACATAACTCCTCACTCAACAGCCTGGTGAGAGGGAGAACTTGGATTTCAAAGAGGCCACTGGCCTGGAGACACCTGCCCCCGAGATGTGGCGGATTTGCTACTGCTTGGTACTCGGGAGTCTGATTTCACTGTTCTTTTTTCCCTAAGGTGTCTGAATTTAGGGAGGTTTGAAAACAGTGCATAGGCTGCGCTGCAGTTACGGTTCCTTTGTTGTAAGCTGCCCCTACTGACTGGCTAAATTAAGCAAAAAAGGATTCTATTGTGCTAAGCTTGCAGAGTGCCACACTGGAAGGCTGGGCCCACCGAGCCGGCGCTGAGGACAATCTTTAATCTGCTCCTCACGTTGCTCCCACTCGGGTGTGGTGGCCTGGTGGCCTGTCACCTGTCACAATGCTGCAGTGACTCAGAGCACAGGATGGGGCTGAGCAGACAGTGTGTGCCCAGGCTGCTCGGTGCCCACATTTCTGCCCAGCTGGGGTCCTCCTGTGCCCTGTGGCTTTGGACCAAGGCAATGAGCCCCGAGTTTTGGAGACTGGCAGAGAGGGGGCGGTGAAGCCTCTGAGAGGAATATTCACTGGCAGTGACCTTTCTTAGGGTCTTAGCATTTTGAGGGGATTGATTGAATTGATTCCAGGCCCATTCATTCTCAGCCTCCAAAGGACAGAAATACCATGGGGCCGAGGCTTGGTGTGCAGAAGCTGGGTGCACTTGAAAGGTCTAGCCTCTAAGGCAGGACAGGAGGGCCTGGCAGTGTCCCTGGGGCTGCAGCGAAGCCCTTCCTCCAGGAGAGGGAGGTTGGGGGCAGCTGTGTCTTCCGCGTTGGGCATGCTCTGCCCTCTGAGTCATGTTCCAGGCCCAACTCCGCTGGCCTCTGTCCTCCCCATTCTGGCCTCTCACACATTTCCAAGTATGGGTGGTGGGCAGGGCATGGCTGTCCTTCAGGCCTCCGTGCATGTGCCTTGATTTGCCCACTGCACAAGTGTGCTTTGACTCTGAGGGTGGACGTACAGCACTGTCAGATGGGACAGATAGGGCCCCTGTCTTTGTCTCTCCAGTCTGCCCCAGGGGCACTCTCCTCAAATCCCTTCCCCCTTTCTGGAAAGTGAGTTCTCCTCCCTGCCTGGAAGATTCCTCCTCCTCAGGGCCACCTGGCCCCTTTCTCACAGGCTCCTCCTTTTCTGTGTGCCTCCACCTTCCCATCATTCCCTTTGGCTTCTCTTCTACTCAGGCCTCTGTGGGTCCCAAGCACCTACCATCAGGCTGGCACCCTCCAAGGGGGTGTGATTTGTAGGCTATCTGGGCAGTGACCTGTGAAGCCTTTTCTTCAGGGGGTGGCTGTTTCTGGATTGAGTGACTCTGAAAAGAGCCTGGGCCTCAGCAGTGGCATGTAGGCAGTTTCTGCTGACAGAGAACATGACCTTTAAAACCCCACACAAAACGATCAGCCGCCCAGAGCAGACTGTGGGGGGGGGCGGCACTACATACTGCTCCACCTGTCCCCAGTGTGATTTTGGGTCGGGTACTTCCCAAGCCCTGGGCTGCAGTTCTTCCAGGAGGGTGGGGTCACCTCCGGGCAGAGCAGAGGAGGGGGTGAAGACTGGGTCTGTGGGCACAGGACTGGTAGAGGGCTCCTTTCTTGTTCCCCGAGGGCTGTTGCACTGCCTGCTGGGGTGGTGGGTCCTCATCAAGGTTAGGGTGCCTGCTTCCTCCTCCAGGCCTCCCGAGTTTTGACAAAGACTAATGGCAGACACGTAGTGTCTTGGGTACCTGGGTGGGGAGCAGCTTGCCGACGCCCGGGGCACCCCATCAGCAGGGGCACAAAGGTTATTGTGGCCTGGGGAGATCACAGCACTCCAGTTCCGAGTTTCACTTGACTGTAAAATTTGGTGGACAGTGTGGCGCCTGCCTGCTCTTCAAGTGAGAGAACACACACTTCCGGTCCTTGCCAAGCCAAGCCTGCCTGGGCAGCCTTGGTGAGGAGGCTGTTTCCTCACTCTCCTGCCCAGGTGCATGGTCAAAAGGAGTAGGGTGGCGGAGTCCCTCACTGCTTGCTACATTTGGGAAGAAACTCTTGCAGGTGGGCGTTGCTTTGTTGTGGCCCCTCAGAGGTGCATGGACGGTGTGGGGGGATCTCTTCTGGCAGGGGGATCTTGGAGGAAGAGGTGGTTATTGGTATTTTGCTTGCTGGTGCCGCCAGGAATTCTTTGGGAGGAGGACCTGGAGGCGTCTAGGCATTTGTGCATGGAGGAAGGGGTCTGTTCCCCACCTTGCCTTCTGTGAGCACTGAGAAGAGGCAGGGCTGGCTGGGAAGAGGTGTCTCTGCAGGGTGTGGAGGCCCAGAGCTGTCCCCCAAGGGTCTTGGAGTGCAGGCCGGGATTTGGAGGGAGAGTCTTCTCTTCACTGAGTTTGTGGTGGCGCTGGCACAGAAGAGGGGTTTTCTCCACCAAAGCGCTGTGAGCCAGGGCCCTTCCATACAGAATGGAGCCTGCAGCGTGCTGTGTGTGCTGTGCATTTGTGTGCCCATGTGTGAGCACCTGCCCCACAATGTGTGCCTCCTGTGAGGATGTGTGTGTGTGTTCACACTCCTGCGTGCGCACGCCTGCACATGTGGGTGTGTGGCACCCAGCCCGCTCTAACCTGCAGAGCAGAGGCGTTCTGTTGTTATAAATAAGCCTGATTTCTATATTCCGATTTGACCGTGGGGTGCAGACAGCAGAGCAAAGGCAATGCATTTCCGCCGCCCGCTGGGGAAGGTAAATGTGGTTTATAAGCCCCTCTGGCCTGGTGGGGGCTGGGCAGTGGTGGCAGCTGCAGCCTGGCAGCTCCAGATGGAGGGGGACAGGTTGGTGACTGTGGGCCCTGCTTTCTCCGAAGGAAAAGAAATGACGTGCAGCCCGTTAGCTAATCAGCAGCGAGGAGAAAGTCCTGACAACAAGTAAAGAAAACTTAGCTGGCAATAAAATAAGGGACTTTTTATGGTGGTTTTTATGGGAACATTTTCACTTTGGGAGTTATTAGAGTTAGTGCCGGTTGTGACAAAAGCCGCATTTGCATATAGCCAGTGATGGAGGCTGGATGCAGCATTAACTGCATATCAGAGAGCCTTTCAGAAGCCAAACAGGATGACATTTATCGCGAGCTCGAGGCCACGTGTCTGGCATTCCTTACTGCTTGTTGTGTCCTGTGGAATGTAGATTTCCAGTCCTGGGATCTTCCTGGGGCCTGGAGCAGTGGCTTCCTAAGTCAGGAGTAGGGGAAGGGGGCACAGGGGGCACTGCTGCTTGCAGAGGGGCAGGGGACAGCCTGGAGTGGCACAGCTCCTGCTGCGCTGGGCCTGCGTGCGATTGCCATCCAGCATGCAGAAATGACAGGAGTGTCTCCCCAGCACAGACTTCAGTGTCTTAAGTCACAATCTAATTCACGCACTGTACAGTTCACCCATTTGAAGCACACATTCCAGTTTCTTTTCGTGTGTTTGTGGAATTGTGCAGCCATCACAGTCCACTGCAGAGCTCATTCACCCACTCCCCAGGAAACCCCTGCCCTTTAAGCCCCCACTGGAGTCCCCAGTCTGTCCAGCCCTCAGTGACCACTAAGCTCTTTCTGGAGTGTGTAGCATTGTTTCCTCCGGACAGTCCATCTGCCTGGAGTCCCACCACAGTGGCCCTTGTGCCTGGCTTTGTCACTCCACATGATGCTTTCTGAGTCCTGTGTTGTTGCAGGTGTGGGAACTTCGTCCCTTTTTGTGGCTGAATACTATTCCACTGTGGATGCATTTAATTTGTCAGTGGATTGCCCACTAGGATGTTTAGAACTTACTTCCTTTTTTATTTCATAATATACTAGTTAAAAACAAAAACAAAAACAAAAAAACGCTCAAACTCATTGGAACCCAGGTGAGTTTTCTGACAGAGAATGGAGCTTTGGATGGCAGGGAGCAGAAGGTGTTGGGCAGGGAAGGTGCAAAGGGCAGGACGGGCTGTGCTTCCTGTGGACGGCCTGAGCTGCTGGCTTACCCCCTGCCTGGGCTGCCAGCTGGCTCAGGGACAGCAGCCGGGCCTCTGAGCGGGGCTTCGAGGCTGTTAGCCCCAGAGTTTTCTCTACGGGGCCCTTGGCCTCCGTGTCGGAGTGGCCAGGGCTGCATATGCCATCTCAGCCGCCCCCTCCCCATCTGCTCTGGTCATGTGTGTGTGAGGTATCACTTGAACATTGGAGGGCGAATTATGGTCTCCCTGATGGTATCTTCCCTGGAAGGCCCCAGCAGTTGAGGGGAGGCATAGGGGCCTCTGCCCGGCCCTAATGTAGGGAAGGTCTTCAGAGGGGATGGAGTCAGAATGCTGTTTTTTCCCTCCCAGAAAATCAGATGAATCCCTGGGTGACTCAGCTCTTAGTCTTAATTATGCTGCTATGTAAATATTTCTGAGGTCCCTTGTTTTTCACAGTTGGCATTATATCACCGTTAATAACTAGAGGGCACATTATAAATATGCAAACTAATAATAATGCATTAACTCCAAGAACATCGATAAATTTGCCAAACGGAGCCCAAAGCATTCACAGCGTGCTCCCTTTGCGGCCGAGCTGGCTCCCCCAGCTCCCGGCTTGAGGCGCCCGAGGATCCCAGCAGCTCCCCCTGCCCAGATGGCACCCTCAGGAGCAGGGCTGCCTGTGCGTGTGCCAAGGAAACTGCTCTGCACAGCTCCTGGGTGTTTTCTCAGCATCCGGAGCTCTCCCGAGGAGCCGGCGTGAGGCGTCCCGGTTTGCCCTGGGCTGTGGGTTGTGGCGTGATCAGGAATAAAACCCGTAGTGCGGAGGTGCTGCCTGTCTCCACCTCAGCTCCCCATGCAAGAGCCTGGCCTCCAGAAGCCATGCCAGCTTCCTCGTGGAGATTTATTAATCTGACAGATATTCACTGTGCGCCTACTGTGTGCCTGACACCATGCTGGGCAGTGCGGACAGTGGGCAGGCAGCAGTAGTGTGATCCAGGTGGCAGGGGGACACAGGGAATCTGCAGAGCCTCTGTCCAGGGCTACTGTCCAGTCCTGGGGAGCAGCAGGACTCCTCAGGGAGAGGGCCCCTCTTAGGGGCCTGCAGAGCAAGTTAGAGGCGGCTCTGGAGAATAGGGGCAGATAGAGAGCAGAAGTGGGGCTGTAGGGGATAGGGAGGTGGCTCAGTAGCACCTAGGGATGGGGAAGCTCAGTGCTTCCCTGGCAAGTGCAAGGCCCTGAGTTGAATCCCTGGTTCTGCCAAAAAGAAAAAAAAAAGTGGGGGTGTGGAAATAGGGTGGGATGAGGGGACATGTGCCCCAGGAGAGGGTGCAGGGTTGCTGCAGGCCACGGCCCTGAGCATGGCTCACATGGAATGAGTATGCAGGGGCCTGACAAGATGCGCTGCAGGGAGCAGGGTCTGCTACCCGGGGCCTCCTCTAGCTTGCCAAGTTGGATTATAGGCAAAGAGAGGCCAGTCCTGGCTTTAGAAATCTCCTGCCAGAGGTGAGGGGATCCAGCAGGGCCACAGTGGCCAGGAGACACATGGGACCACGGTGTTGCCTCTGTGGCATTGTGCCAGGGGTGCAGCCAGCCCTTTCGGCTCCCCCTTCAGTTCCTCTGCTGTGTGTGTTGGGTTATTTTCATGCCTCCCAGAAGGACCATGCAGCACATGTCCTTCTGGGACTGGCTTGTTTGCTGAGTACCATGTCCTCTAGGCATATCCGTGTGGTCCTATGATGCAGAATTCCTACCTGTCTAAGGCTGAGCACTATTCCAGTGTGCATGTATATGAGTTTCTCTTTATCCAGGCGTCTGGAGACTTCCACATCTTGGCCATTATGGGCAGTGCTACTATCTCCACAGGAGGGCTGATGGCCCTTGGAGACTCATAGTTCAGTTCTGCGGGAAGATACTCAGGAGCAGCATGGCCAGATCGCATCCTAATTTGTTCTTTACGTTGGACTTGCTCCGGAATCTCGCGGACACAGTCCTTCCAGGACCACTGTGGCTTAGCGCCCTCGCTGCTCACCTGGATGGTGGTGGCTTTGGCCCCCTGGCTGCTCCTGTGGCTTCAAGAGTGGGTGCTCCCACAGTGGCCCATCATATGTGTGTGTGTGTGTGTGTATGTGTGTGTGTGTGTGTGTGTGTGTGGCCAGAGTGTCAGGGCCACGACATCCAGGCAGATGGAACTCCTGTGTCTCAGCTCTGTGCTCAAGAGAGCTACTCCCGCTGGGACTGGCTTTTGTGAGACAGCTATGGTACAGCATGGTCCTTAAATCCACCTTGAAAGCATGGGTTCTCATTTGAAATTTGGCCTAGAACGATAAATTCCCTGGTCTGCTGAAGACAGGAGTGGGGGCTGTCAGGGCCCAGCACAGTGTGCAGAGCCGCTGGGACCCTGGGGCTTGGTGTAGGCCGTTGTGCTTGGTAATGGATCATGTTCCTAGTGCCAGGAACTGCAGCGGCATCTCAGGTGAGGAACAGGAGGGGGAGGAGCCAGCACAGGAGGGGAAAACTGGAATCAGAGAATCCAATTTTTCATATAGTAACAAAACATTACAGTTGTGTATTCCCATAATATCCCTTCAGTTTCTTGGGGTCTGGTGTTGCATCTATTTTTAAAAACACTTGGACCAATAACTCTACTTTATGCAGACCAATGGGAGGGTCCCTGGCTTGGAGATTTAATGTAAAATAAACTCTAAATGGGGTGGCACACAGCATGGTGGCCCGCAACTGTAGACAAGCAATTTTTCTTAAACAAGCTGAGGGATGGATGTGAATGATTGCTGTGTTGGGTTCTGTCCCTAAGTGAGGGGCTTTCTTTGAAATGGGGAGCTGGTAGGAGTAGGAAGGGTGGGACAGTGAGGCCCGTGTAGTCGCTGGTCTCTCCTGTCCCTCTTGTCCACTGCTTCCTGGGAATGGCAGCCAGCATTCTGCTAGCCCAAGGGCAGGGAGGCTGCCCAGAAGGAGGCTGTGCGCAAGCTGGGCACCTGCCGTGTGCATGCCATGGTCCTGTAGGAGGTCCATGCAGCAGGGCCATGCGTTTCTGCTCCCTTGGAACCTTTCCCTTGGAAAGGCTTATGTTTGGTGTAGAAGAACAGTGTTTTGTGGTTCATGCATAGCAGGAGTAGGGGCCATCTCTGAGCCACACTGGATGGGAAATTCTGTTGATCACCTGCAGGTTTAGAGCCATTGAAAGCCTGGTTGTTTGTGGAAGACATTCTTCCGTGGATCTTCACAGCCATCCACCTCAGCCTGGAAGCCGAAGTGGACTTGACTCTGGCACTCTTGGAAGGTTACCCAGCTGCTGGCTTCCTCTTCCGAGGTTCTCTGAGCGATTGGTCACTAGGTCACCATCAAGTGACTCGTCTTGCGCTCAGGTGGGACTTTACAGGGCTTTTCCACTCCCGTGTCATGGGATCTACACGCCCTCTGTGCCCAGCTCATGTACCTCTCACACATGCTCTCTGCTGCCTGGAGTCTCTCTTCTCTCTGAAATATTTTCTAGGTTCCTTTCAAAGCTCATTTTCTTCCTTCCTAGAGATCCCTCAAGAAACAGGAACTTTTTGGAGACCACACTTTTCTCTCTGACCCAGTTCTGTGGTCATTGTCTCAAAAAAAAAAAAAAAAAAAAATGTCCATTGTGTCCAAGTCCAGGAATTGTGCTTGGCTGGTAAGGCGGATATGAATTAATCATCTCAGAGAATCCCCCTAAATGTCAGGTTGGATTTGTGCCAAGACACTGAGCGTGCAGGAAGATTACATTCCTTTGTTTAAATTGAATTAAGTCCAGTTCAAGTCTCCATCTGCCACCATTAGAGGTCCATCCAACATCAGGATTTCTAGAGGCTCCCCCTCCAGATGTTTGAGAACCCCGGGGGTCCAGGGCTGCTCTGTGTGCGCCCCCAGTGGCAGATCCAGCTTTTCTAGGGACTCCCTCACCCACTGCTGCTGTGGCCTGCAGAGGCCTGTCAGAGTTGGGTGTCCTGGTGGCGGCCACCCCTTGCTGAGCAGAGCCATCACACCTTGATCAGGTCCCAAAAGCTCCGGCGACTGCAACTGGCCTTCTCGGGCCCCACACCCCGGGTGAGGTTCTGCTCCTCAGTGCTGCTGGGCTGAGGAAGCTCAGTCTGGTCTCCCCATCTACCATCGCCTCTGCCTGCCGCTGCCCCTGATAAGGGGAGCACACATGGAGCTGGCATGGAACCCAGGCCTTGGCCCTGAGCTATGTCCCTGTTGGTGTTTCACTGTCCAGGCTAGACTCAAATTTGTGATCCTCCTGCCTCAGCCTTCCAGAGTTCTGGGAGTGCACTGCATCCTCAGCTTTCTGTCCTTTGACCGAAGCCTGGGTTCCCATCCCTTCTCAGGAGCCTGTTGACACCTTGGCAATGCAGACCTCTGCTGGGGCGATTCGTCTCCTGCCCACCTGTCCTGATCTTCAGTGGGGTAGATACAGGTGGTCAAAGCAGACGTTGATTAAATTTACTGGAATAAATAAAATGTCACCATCTGTCAAGTCACATTCTCGAGACGTCACCCTGCAGGCTGTGTTTCTCGTAAAGGTGGCACTGCCTCAACTCCCAGTGGTGATCCCAGTCACAGGCAGGAGTGCAGCAGAAAGCCTGATCCACTCTGTCGCCACAGTGGGAAAGGAGAGGGCCAGACACGATCCCTGACCTGGAAGGCCCCGGGTCCTCCCAAGGGCACAGGAATGAACCCTGATGGCTCAGGGAAACCTTCAGAAGCAATGCGGCCAGCACCTGTCTCTGGGGTGGACTTTCGCTTGTTTTTTTGTGGTTATTGTCAGGCTGTGGGCTCCTTCCAAGCAGGGACTGTGGTCTTTACCCTTGGGTTCCCAGTGGATGTAAACTATCATTTGGTGAATGTAAAGATGAATGAATGGATGGGTGGCTGGGTGGCTGGATGGGTGGGTAGATGGAATTCTACAGAAATTGGAGAGCAGGGCCCTGAAGACCAGATATTCTTGGGGAAGTTGGATGGCAAGACAGTGGCTCAGGCTGGGGTGTGTGTGAAGAGTGGCAGGAGAGGAGACGGGTGAGCTTCTCTCACTGGAGCGTAATAATAACTTAACGGAGACATAATTTACACATGGCGCAGTTCATCCACTTGAAGCATGTAATTCAGGGGTTTTCAGTGTGTTCTGAGTTGTACAGCTATTGCTACAATTAGTTTGAAGACATCATCCTTGCTGCCAAAAGAAAACCCACCCTTTTTTGCCTTTGTTCCTTTCAACCCCACTACCCCCTTCTGACCCTAATCTGTTTCTTGTCTTGTGGATTTCCCTATGTGGACAGGCTCATAGGAGTGGGGTCATGTGTGTTGGGGGTTCATGTGTGTCTGCTGCCTTCACTGAGCCTGGTGACTGCAGGCTCACTGACACTGTGGCCTGTCAGTGTCTCTTCTCTGTGTCTACCATACCCCGTGCTGTGGGCACAGATCTCAGCCTCTGGGATGCACACTCATCTCCAGGAGCCTCGAGTGAAGCTTGAATGGGATTTCAAGCACATCAGATTGCGGTTCTAAGCAGCTTGACCTCAAGCAGGTCAAATGAAGCAGGAGCATCTGGAGTAGAGGCCCCAGGTCATCTCTTGGGTTCTTGGAGGGAGGCCATGGAGGTCAGGAGCAGGAGCAGAAAGAGAAGCAGGAATGCAGAGGTGTCAGCACCCAGCATCAGGGGCAGCTGGGATGTGCTTGAGGGCAAAGTGAAGAGACCTGGCATCTGTGTCTGAGATCCTGAGGCCTGGGTGTTGCTTCATGCTTCTTGGGGTTTTGGCTGGTACAGAGTGGTCCATTGTCTGTTGGCTCTGCTGTAAGGGTGGAACACACCTGCATTGAGGAAGTTGCTGTGAAGCCAGGCCCTTAGGCCAGGTGGGAGACCTGGAGCAGCCTCAGGGAAGGAGAGGAGCCCAGCCCAGGGGGCAGCAAGCTTGCAGGATGGATGGGCTGTGCCCAGGCAGAGAGGGGGAAGAAAATGTTCCAGATGCAGGCTCATGGCAGCACAGGGGCACTGATGGAAGAGGTGATTCAGGTGGGGCCTGCTGTGGGAGCCCAGTTTGGCAGCTGGGGTGGTAGCCCAGACACAGTGACAAGAAATGGAGCACATACTATGCATTTATGCCAGCAGGTGGGGGGCAAACTGGTTTACACTGGTGACAGGTGCCGGACTAAGCTTTGTGAGCATACATGTCCTCTATGCTTTCTAACAGCTTCCCAGGCCAGTGGCATCAAGAGTACCATTTACAGAAGTGGAGACTAAAGCTTAGCAAGATTAGGTGCCTGCTCTAAGTCACGTTTACAAATACTGCCAGGCCTGGGTGCTCACACAGCTTTCATTTGCATGTAGGAAAGAGTCCGTAATAATCACAGCATGGTAGGGACAGAAAGATGTGTGCTGTTGCTGGGGAGTCCAGGCAGCCTCTGCAGGGGAAGTGTCCACCCAGTAGTAAGGAGGGGCTGGATGCCTGGAGCACAGGGGTGATGAAGTGCTCTCCCAGTCTGGTGACTGGGATGGACAGCCATGAAAGGGACCCCCACCTCCCGTCCGCACCCGCAGTGGACACTGGTGAGGCCAGGAGCAGAAGCCAGCATTGGGCCTGCTAGGGCAGGTCTGAGCAGAGGCAGGACCTGCAGGCCAAGGTTTAGGATCCCTGGCCGGTTGCAGGGTCTGGAGGAGGCAGGCAGAACCTGCATGGCAAGGCGAGCAGGAAGCAGGCCAGGGTCTCTGGATAGAAGCAGGAGAGTGCAAGCCAGGGTGAAGGGCAGCCTGCTCTCTTGTCACCTGGGAAGTCTCCTGCAGTGCCCCATACCCACTTCCGGCCCCCTGAGCTCCTTGGCCCAGCCAGGGTCATTCAGTTCTGTGCACAGGTGCTAAGTGGGTCTCCCGCAGCTCTGGAGAGAGATGCTTGGAAACCATGGCGACGGGGAGGGGCTCTGGGAAGAGCAGCCCTCTTGGAGCTCCTGCGTTCTGCAGCCTTCTGGAACGGAGCAGCCTTTAGAATTTCAAGCCACAATTTGTATTCAAATGAAGGTCATTTGAAAGGTGTAACATAGTAAACAGCTATTATTTCATTTTGATGGTGCACTAAAATTATAGTGTTGGTTGAATTATTTTAGTATAGGACCATTACCATCTCCCTAAAACACTTAGAGGGGTTCTTAGAACACTACTTCAATCCCAAAATTAGAAGAAAATTAAAAATCACAGAGCTGCAGCCATGACGGAGTAGCTGGGAGAGGACCCCTGGTGTGGCAGGCAGGTGGGCAGGACACTAGCCTACTCTCTGTGTGCCTGTGAGCCAGGCTGCCTCTTAGTGCTTAGGCTGTGAGGCACAGAGGGATATCTCCAGAGCCTCCCAGTCCCACCGTGGGCCCTTCTCCCCCAGCCTGCCTTCTGGAGAGGTGGCCTGGGAGGAGCCCTTTGGGGAGGCCATGCACTAAGCTCACCAGTGCTCCTGGCCACAGCATTGTCTGGGGAGGCAGCTGTGAGGCTCCATCAGTAGTGCCCAGGGTCACCCACTGGGCCTGCCTGTTGGGGTGGGAGTGCGGTGATCATGCTTCCCTATAGGCAGTTACCTTTCTACTTCAGGGGGCATCCAGAATCCTCTCACACTTCCTCAGGCCCGGGGCTGCTCTGCCTAGCCAAAGGTGCTTCAAGGTGCCTATTTGGGGTCCTGTGGGGAAATAAATTGGCCCTTGGGACTCTGTGTGGCATTGCAGAGCAGAGAGAATCATAGCACGTGTAGTGACAGACCTGGGAGAGACTTGGACTTCTCCATCTTTCCTGGTGCAGGTCAGGGGCTGGGAGGTCACCTAGCAGGCCGTGGTGTGCACAAGGCTGAGCCTTGGCACGGGCCTCTCTTGCTGTCCCTGGGTGTTGGCTCCCTTTCATGGAGGCCCCTGAGTCGCAGAGAGCACATTTACTGCTGAGGCAGCTCTGTGACTTTGGGACAGCACCCAGTAGGCAAATGTTGAGATTTTGCATTGAGATAGGTGTGTGTCACACCACGTTGGGCAGCAAGACTCTAAATTGTGTCCATTCAGATTAAGTTTTGCCACCAAAAGGTGTCGACTTTAAGAAGAGAAACCTTTGATTTCTATAAGCTTTTTGGATTTCTGAATTTCTAATAAAGGATGTGCCTGTGTCTGATATAAACACATGTTTCTTGAAGAAAGTTGAAAAGTTCAAAAGATGAAGATTGCAATTATCCTACAGTTTGCCAATTTTTAGACTTTTATCTATGTATTTTTACATAGCTGAGTTGTTACTTTCTATAATTTTCTATCCTACTTTTTCATTATATTAATGTATAATAGATAGTTTTACACTTCATGCATTTAATGGATAATATATTTTTATTGCATTATATAATAAACACATTTCCATGTTGAAAACACTAAAACAGTTTGATGGCTCCCTGGTGTTGGATGCCAGGGCTTCGTGACCCTGGGCTCAGTACTTTTCTCCCTATAGCCCAGACTGCTTCTCCACCCAGTCGTGCTGTCACCTGCAGAACCTCCTCTAGAACATTTCCTGGTGGGTGCTCAGTTTCTAGACCCCCTTCCCCCCAGGTTTTACTCAGGTGCAGTACTTTGGGCTGTAGGTGATGGACAGCTCCCAAGGGTGCTTCTAGGTGTTTCTATCTCCCTCCCCCATGCTGACCCAGCAATTGGGAAATTGCTTGGAAAGCAGGGGCAGGTCCTGGAGAGGGGCCTCTTGTGGAAGACAGAAAGTGCAGGAGTCTTGGGCAGGCTTCTCTGTGGGTGGGTGGCAGTGCTACTTTGGAAAAAGTGTTTCCTGCTGCCTTCATTCTGTCCCGATCTGGGGTCTTCCTCAGAGTTGTAGCTGGCATCAACCTGGATCTGGGTTCTCTATCCCCAAGAGGGTGGCAGAGAGTAGTCCTTGGCTGTCTCCAGGTTGTCTGTCCCTTCACTCTGTAGGAATCCTCACTGGCCACTGCATAATGGCCCTGGTGAATGGGCTGGACTCAGAAGGTTGGGGAGGGGAGGGAGCAGAAGGGCCCCTGCTTCAGTCGCTCAGACCGGCAGGGCTTGGTGGGAACCCGGCCATGGCTGGACTGTTGGTACTGGCATGTGGGCTTCTGTCATTCTGCCATGAACTGGGTGGGCGGGGTGGAGTTGGGATTACTAGGTGGCATGGTTTTTGGGTCCTGTGGGTCGGGGAGCCAGGCATCAGTGTGCTACTAGCAAGTGTGATCCTAGCAGTGCCTTCTTTGATCCGGCCTCTGAGGCTGCTCATGTAACCTCCTTGAGGGCCCATCCTCCTAAACTCTACTTGGAGCTGGAAAAGTCATTAGGGCTTATGAAATATGTGGGGCTGTGGCCCCTGTTTTAGTCACTTTCCCATTGCTGGGACAAAATCTCCAACACCCCCAGTCTAAATGAGAAGTTTATTTGGCTTACAGTTCCTGGGGCTCAGTGCAGGGTGGGCTGGCTCAGAGACAGGAACAGGATGGAGAAGCAAAACTGGTCCCCCCAGGGCAGCCAGAAGCTGAGGGAAAAGGGCAGAGCCAGGCCGGAGATACAAGTTACACGCCAGTGGCCCACCTCCAGCCAGGCCTCACCTCCTCGTGCACATTCGACTACTGAATTCATCAGTGGGTAAATCCACTGATGAGTACAGCTCTTCCCTCCCCCATTACCTTCCAAACACAGGAGGCTTTATTGGGGGGACGTTTATGTTTTAACTGAAAAAGATCCTACTTGCTGTCTTTATCCTATGTTATTCTCTCCTTAAGCGGGTTTCCAAAGATAGATTCTAGAGATAATCCAGCAGCATATAGAACTAGGTTGGGAGTCCAGAGGGTCTGTATTCCTGGCGACTATTTCTTTCTTTTCTTTTTTTGGGTGGCTCAGGCTTCCTGAAGGGCAGGTCTGGTAAGGCAGGTAGAGCTGGGGATCAAACTTGAGTATCCTGTGCCTGATTGCATTTGCATGAGCAGGCGCTTAAACAACTGAGCTAATGGGAAGGCCATCTCCTGGTGACCATTTCTTTCTTTCTTTTTTTAAAATTTTTTGTTTATTTATTTATTTTTATTTGCAGAACCGGGGATTGAACTCAGACCCTCACGCTTGCCAGGGAAGTGTGTATTCCACTGAGCCATCTCCCTGGCCCTGCGACCATTTCTATCTTGATGCCATATTCTCAGAAAATACCTAGGACCAGACGTTAGACCTGCATAACCTCTCAGCTTCTGCTCACCCTTCCCTCTGGAACATTCCACAGTGCAAAGGCCCCACCACAGTCCTGGCCTTGGGGCTTCAGTGCTGATTTTTCTTCCTCCTAATTCTAGTCTTTTCTAAGTCTCAGCTTAAATCTTAACCCCCAAACCTACCAGACACTCCTATCTGTCATTATACTGCCTTTCTATTATAGTACTTACCATAGTTTGTTTTTAGGCATTTATTTTCACATTTTGCTTTATTTTATCCATTTTTCTTCTCCACAAAGCTTCATGAAGGCAGGTTCCATAACTAATTTGTCCAGTGGTAGAGGCTGGCACGTGGTGGACACTCAATAAAGAGATCCATTAGATGAACAGATGGATGGATGGATGGATGGATGGATGGATGGATGAGTGAGTTGGTGAGTGGGTAGGTGGGTGGATGAGTGGGTAGGTGAGTGGATAGGTGGGTTGGTGAGTGGGTAGGTAGGTGGATGAGTGGGTGGGTGAGTGGGTAGGTGGGTGGATGAGTGGGTGAGTGGGTAGGTGGGTGGATGAGTGGGTAGGTGAGTGGATAGGTGGGTGGATGAGTGGGTAGGTGAGTGGATAGGTGGGTGGATGAGTGGGTAGGTTGATTGAAGGTTTTGTGGGTGGGTGAGTGGATGGATGGATGAGTTGGGGGGTATGCATAGATGGATCATTGGATAGCAATACTAAATACTGTACTTTCAGTGCCTTCTATGGAAATTAGCTAGATATTGTAAATGTCCTAGGCTTGTCCTTTATTAGGCAGCTATATCCTGACTCTTGGCCTTAAGTGTTAGGAAAAAGAAAGTCAGGCTAGCTAGAGGAAAAGAGCGGGAGCTTATTGTAAAGGTTTAGGGCTGTCTCATGGAGGGATAGCTTCAGGTAGAACCTGGGAAAGAGCTAGAAGGCCTTCCAGTCTTTTACTTATCTGTGTGTCTGTGTCACTGGCTTGTGGCTCACTGGCTTGGTCCTGTTCTTCAGTCCACAGGCTGGGACACTGGTACCCTCAGCCCTGAGCTTTTCAAGAGGCAATGAGCAGTCCTACATCCAACACCAAACCCCTGGGGAAGAGTCTGAGTCATCTACTGCAGGGGAACAGGTCACACATTCCAATGGCTGGGGCACCTCTGTAGGTTGCTGTAGGGTTACTGCATAGAGAAAGGGAGCTATGTATGGACATTGTGGTTTTATGCATTCTGATCTGTGGCTCTTGTTTCCCTCTTTGGCTGAAGTTCTTCCCTAAACTGTGCACCTGGAAACCTGCCATTTGGAGCTGGAGGGCAGGAGTGGGGTAGATCTGTGGAGGGGGCCAGACTACTCTGCAGAAGGACCTGCAGCTGTAGCTGCTGCTGCCCCTTGTGAAGGGCTTCCTGGGCTTGCAAGAGAGAAGTATACACCCTTGGGGCCTGTCAGGTCTCTTGGTGTGGGGAACCCTCCACAAAGCAGATGAACTCACTGCAGAGAGGGTGGACCCACCATAAAGGAGGAGGAGCCCTGTCTGGGCTCCTCACACACACCTCAGCTTTTCCAGAATCTGGTTTTGCAACTGGCAATGAGCTGCCATTTTCCAAATAGAAATTTTCTCCATGAGAGGAAAGAAACCGCTTTATGCTCTTGTACGATGCAGAATCTAATTTAGGTTTCAATAAGGGAAGGAGCCATTATATCACCCTACTTCAGTGCTTTTTGTCATTGCGTTATATTTTTAAAAATACTTTCATTGGGGACCCGATATACACTTACAATCTCTCTGCATTTATTTTCTTTTAAGAACACATATAATAAAACTCAAAGTTAATAGCATGAAAATAATTTCTACAATAACAGTTGTAGCAAATCTCAGAATTGCCAGGGTAAAGGTGGCTAGACGGAGTGAGGCAATTACGTCTATTATTAGCAGCGCCTGGGAAGGATTGATGTACAGTGGGCTGTGTGTAAGCAGAAGCCTCCAGACGTGAACTACATTTTAATAGTGGAATTCTCATAGATTATAACTCCCTTCATTAACATTTTCACACATCGCTGACTAACAAATGAGGAGAGAGGCCTTCTGCATGTGCGAGCTTCGTCTTCTGCCCTCTGACTATGGGAGGATTAACTCTTCCTGGACCATTGCCTTTGGGGACAGGGAACATTCTGGAAGCTCAGGCCACACAGTATTCAGAGACAGCTCATGGGAGTTCTGTTCCTGGCTGCTGCCTGGGGCTTTTGCATTTCCCAGGTTGGCACCTAGGGGTGAAGTCACAACTCATGTCAGACAGAACTGGAGTTGCCACTTCCCTGCTCACAGGGTGTCCTTTTCCACAGAGCTCCTGGCTCAGGGATTTGGGTTGCTTGCAAGGCTTGGTGCCCTTCTGCTATGAAGCTGGTCACTTGTTAAAAGACAAGGCCTTTCAGCAGAATCAGGGGACACAGTCCAAAATGTGACAGGGGATGGGAGCATGGGGAGGGCAGAATAAGGAAAATGGCCCTTTGGTCAGGATCCAGCCAAGCTGGCTGCCCTTGTGCCCTGTGCAGAGCTATGTCCTGGAAGGAGGCAGAGTTAGATCCAGTGCTGCCTGCCCACTAAGGAGAAAGAGGTTATGGTTTAGATCTAGATGTCCCCAAAACCACATGTGATCTTAGGCACTCCCTTTGGGAGGAGATTGGATTTGGGGACTGTAGCTGACTTGCTGTTAGGAGGGTCTGGTTTGAGAAGGCTCACTGTGAGCATGACCCGGAAGCATATATCTGGCTCTTTGACTCTGCTTCCTTTGAGCAGCTCTCCTCCCTCAGGCCTTTCTATCATGCTGTCCTGCCTTGGAGCTGGCTGACTGTGCACTGAAATGTGAGCCAACATGAACCTCTCATTCAAGTTGTGGGTGTTGAATATTTTGTCTCAGCAATGAGGACTTAGGATGGTGTTTGTACTTAGGTGACTTATCCACAAGTACCAGTGCATGAAACTGTGTAGAGAATTCTGGGACATGTGGAGGATTATGGGACATGAGGGGAATGCTGGGACATGTAGGGGATGCTGGGATATATAGGGAATGCTGGGACATGTAGGGGATTCTGGGATATATAGGGAATGCTGGGACATGTGGGGAATGCTGACTGGTGGGGAATGCTGGGACAGATGAGAAATGCCATTACTGGTCATTCTACTGGTCAGAGGAGGCATCTAGAAGAGTCTGCAAGTACTGGGCTCTGTGGGGATGGTCATGGTGACCAGTTCCTGGTAATTGTCGTATCTGGATACATAGGGAGAGGAGCCTACAGATGTGGGTGCAAGTAGAGAGAAAAACCTTCCTAGCCCACACTTTTTGTGGTAACTCTCTGCTACTTTCTTTTAGGGAAACAAACCCTTGGTGACGAAGGCCATTTGTAGAGAAGCTGGCTGTGAGCACACAGGGTGGTACTTTCTGGGTCCCCATTTCCTCAGACTGCTTCTCCCCAGTGCACATTTGTACATTCCTGTCTGAGGGCCTGCATCTTGGAGTGTTTCAGAATACTCTAGCCCAGGGATTTTCAACCCTTTCCGCACATTATCATTTCCTGGAGAACTTTAAAAATCTCCTAATGGGAGGGTCCAGCCTCACAGACTTTATGTCTGATGGTCTGGAGTGAGGGTAGAACATTGTTGTTATTTATTTATTTGGCAGAACTGGGGTTTGAACTCAGGTCCTTGCGCTTGCCAGGTCCTTGCTTACTCTACCGAACCATCTCCTCGGCCCATTGATGTTATTTAAAAGCTCCCTAAATGATGCTAATGTCCAACCAGGTTGATGATTGATGCCACTGTGGCAGGGTGACCTGGCCCTTAGGTGAATGAACTAAAGTATGTGGGTCTGACCAATAAGCCAAGAGGCTGTAGGCAAGAGGGGTACCACTCTGGAGCCCCAGATCTTCCTGTGCTCTGATCCAGCAGATCTTCACTGGGGCAGGACACGGGCATGCACAGGACTGTGTCCTATAGGTTGGCATGGAGAGGCTGCATTATGCCTGTATTCCTTCCTCCATCACTTCTGCCTCCCCTCCTGCCTCTACCAGCCAGTGCCGCAAGGTGTCTGCCCCAGCCAGTACCGGGAGCTTGGGTGAGCACCAGGTGCTGCCAGATCCAGCTCTGTCACCTCCACTTTGCTGTAGCCCCCAAGGCCTCTGTGGCCCAGTTTGACACAGTGCCATCTCAGCAGGAGCTGATCTACCTCCTCCCACCCATGGGGAAGATTAGCCCTTGAGTATAGCAGTAGGCCCAGGACTTGCTTGGAATCTAATCAAGGTGCTCCTGGTGGTGGCAGATTCTTCAGGATGGGGAGAAGTGACCCCCTAGTGGGGTCTAGGGAGTGGCTGCTGTGCACTGGGTGGTCCTGCTATGAGAGGACCCCCATGCTCTGGGGGCTGGTGCTGGGCTTCGGCCCGCTGCACAGGGCTCCCCTGCATCCTGGCACCTCATCAAGTGTTAAGGAGCACAGGAGGCAGACCTAATGAAAACCCAGTTTCGTTTTGCATAATCAGGCACTATTGAAATGATCCTTTCAGTGCTGCATGCTGCAAATTAACAATCTGACTTATATACAATAAAAAGCCGAGGATTGTACAAAGTGATACTTCTTAGGTGGTGGATACACAGATGGAAATGCATTTAATGAACTACAAGTCCCCGAATGGATTCTAAACTTCTTGTAATTACCCTGGAAAGAACTCAGTAGAAACAGAAAAAAGCTTTTTGCGTTCCACCACCCCCTGCATTATGGCAGGCAGTTTCCTCCATCCTTCAGGCTGCCTTGTCAGAAGTGAACATCTTCATGTGACAGATTCTTCCAGGCCCCCAGCCAACAGGTAGGGCTGGGCCACATTCAAATTAGCAAACCCAGATTCTGAAAGTAGTGTGACTGGCGAAGGCTCTGGTGTGGCACAAAATGAATCCATAATCAGACCCAGCCACGGGAGAGGCCAGGAGCGCTGGGAGGACTAGGGACCCTGGCCTTGGAGCATTGGGCCGAGCGTGTTCTAGGCTGAGCCAATCTCAGGCAGATGATTTAGTCCTGGGAGTTTTCTTTGCAAGGTGTTCCAGGAAAAGGCCACTAGAAGGTTCCCCTCTGAGGACCTGATTGCAGGGTACAGAACGAGGAGTAGGTTGGGCCAGCCAGAGTGGAGCTAGGCACCAGAGCGCCAGTGGGCCGCCTCCTGCCTCCCACCGTCAGGGTCCTGCTGCAGGCGGGAGCTATCTGGAGCCAGCCTCTTTTGAGGGACAGTCCCACGGAAGGGGGTCACGAATGGATGTGGCATCTTCAAAGTGTGCCACCCTCGATGAGGATCACAGCCTGTTCCATATTTATTATCAGCAACAATTTGATTAACAGAGAATTTAGATTAATAACATTCAGGCCAGAGAAGTAATTTCCTCTGAGAAAGCGATTTACATGCACTCTGCCAGAAAGCGCCATCCCCGCTCTCTTGTCCTGTCAGCTGACATAATGAAGTTGGAAATAACGTGGAAGGTTAATAGGTCCAACTTTTCTCCTTAGAACTGAAAAGGAAGATTTATACCAGGGAGGTGGAACTGAAGCCCCCCCCATGTAATTTTTTGGCTGGGATTGAACTCAGGACCTTGTGCTTGCCAGGCAGACACTGTGCTCCTGAGCTGTCCCCCCACCAGTGTAATTTATGAGAACTCGTGCTTCAAGGTGTCTGCTTGGTTGGTCCTTCTAAGTGAGGTGGTAGAAGTTGTGATTCCTTCACCAAGAGCTGTGCTTTCCCGGGTGACTGGCTGGGGGCTGGCTTTGCCGCTCAGGTTCAAGTTTACTTCAAAAGGAGAGCTAACAGTTTTGACTCTGGAAGGCCACATCATTCATTCACTGTCTTCTAAGCAGAGGTCGAAGCATCTCTACCACCTCAATCTTTCAAAACCAATCTTTGATTTATTGTTGTCATCATGTACTGCCCCTCGACCTTGGCAGGTTGGCTCTGAGCTTGAGGCATGGAGAGAAACAGCTGGATGAGCCCAAGGAGAATGCTGAAGTGCAGTGACCATGTGACTTCAGATTCCAGGCACGTGGGGCCTAGAAGAGGCCTCCTGACTTTCTGCCTGAAGGAGCTTTTCTGGCAGTCCCACCTGCCCTTCTTCCAGCATCCCCTGCACAGCTCTGACTGCAAAGGCTCCTTTGGCTGCGATTTGTGGGATGTGCAGATGGCAGTCCACATCACCCTTAACTATTCCACCATGCACATTAGAGAGCAATTATTTATTTTTTATGGCAAACTTTTTGCGCAGTGAAATGCGTGATCTTAAGCTGGCTGCATGATGACTTTTGACCATTTACTGAGGGTCTGCCCACGTAACCCAAGCTCCTGTTGCCTCAGAATACTTCCACCACCCCATAAGGTCCTTGTTAAGACTCTTGGCAGGTGGCATTCTTTTCTTCTTTGGCAATGACCATTTTACTTGTTTTCTTTATAGCTTAATTTTGCCTGTTCTTGAATGCATGCACGAATTCATATAATACAACTCCGGAGGAAGGCATCTTTCACTGCAAATGTTTTTGAGATTCGTCCATATTAGTGCAAGTATCTGTAGTTTTTTTCCTCCTTTCTTGATGCGTAGTATTTCGTTGTTTGAATGTGCTGTAGTTTGTTTATCCATTCATTCATGGACATCTGGTATGTTTCCAGTTTTTAAGCTATTATAAATAAATTTACTTTGAGTATTTTGTACAAAATCTCTTTAGAGATGTGTTTTTATTTCTTATGGGTAAATGTCTAAGACAGAATTGTGGGTGCTATGTTTTCTTTCTTAAAAAAAGAAAGAAAGAAAGAAAAACCAACCTCCTACACCTTTTCCCCCTGAAAGGAGTGTACCATTTTCACTAACAGTGTGGGAAAGTTCTAGCTGCTTTAATTTTAATTAATTTTATTGAGAAACAAATAGCAATGAGACAGTTTCTAAACCAATTAATAATACAGTTTCAATAATTAATACATTGCATATTGTTGTCTTATTAGTGGTTATTCATAGTACAAGATGTAGACATGATATCCTGTCTGAACACTATTAGTTCAATCTTCTCATTGGATTAAGAGAAAGTAGCTGTATATCTATCCTATTTTGTATATACAGATACAAAATGGTCCTTCATTTGTATCCCCTTTCTTT
>PVKA01016022.1:0-48806 GCA_004027165.1 Ctenomys sociabilis | reverse complement strand
ATCCATCTATCCTGTATTTTTTGAATACCCTCAATGTGCTGAAGACATTTTATTTACTCCTGATTTTATGACTTAACCTTTACTGATATAACTCTATATTGCAATTTATTTCTAAAATCAACATGTGTAGAGGCTTAACATTAAAGAGGAAAGTAAACACTACAGAATTTCCTATTTATCTTCCTTGAAAGATTTAAAAAATTATATGAAGACAAAATGTCTTGATGCTTGGCTATAAATTTTTCTTTTGTTTTCTTTTAAATTAAGCTCGTTCATTCTTCAATGTTAATAATCCTAAGAATGACTGTTCAGAGTTATTATTGCTATTATTATTTTTGAGATGGGAATCTATTTCTCAAGTAGTTTCAGATTCTTAGGCTCAAGTGTTCCCACCAAGTAGCTAGGACTATAGAAACGTGCCACCCCAGAATTATTTTTTAATAAAAATATTTCCAGGGTAGTTTTACCAGTGTTTGGCTTGTTGATTAAAAAGCAATTCAAGTGTTCATTAATGGAAAAATGGATAAACAAATGTGGCATATCTGTATGATGGCATATTCTTTGGTCACAAAAAAGGGAGGTAGCAAATGTAATAACATAGATACACCCTGAAACCATTATAGTGGGTGGCAGAAGCCAGACACAAAAGATCACCTATTCCATGGTTCCATTCATATTAACAAACAGAAGAGGAGTATCCAAAGGTATAGAGAGTACATTAGCGACCACTAGAGCTCAGTGTAGCATGGAAGAACAGGTCAATAGATAAGGGCTACAGTGGTTTCAATGGGTCTTACTTCTGGGATGCCCAGTGCATTGGCTAACTGATGCCAAAACCATACAATGTGTGACAATTCCAAACTCTCTCAGTTCCCCAAAATTGATTAGAAATCCAGGAACAGGCTGATGAACACGGCTCCTCCCAGAACTCCTAGCACCGGAACCTCAGTTTCCCCTTTTACTCTCTATCTGCCCATGCTTTCCAGGTCAAAACCGCCCAGTGGCTGACAGTAGGCACACAATCCTGGGGCCCTCTCTCCTGGGGCTGGGGAGAGGGAGGAGCTGGTGAAGCTAACAGTGACACCCAAGCGTCTGCCCCAGGGTGGCCTGATTAACCAGGGCCCACGCACAGACACAAAGCCACATTTCACTTCTCCTGTGACCTCAACTTAGGACAATGTCACCTACAGGACGTCCCCTCAGGATGGGAACACTTTGCATGGAAACCATTAGCTGGTTACGGTTGCCGAGCACAGAAAATGTGCACAGTAGAACAGAGGTGGAGTCTTTGGCTGTGCTTATTATTTTTTTTACTGTACATAGAATCTGCAATTTTATTTATTTATTTCTTGTGCTGGCAGGGATGGAAGAGAGGGAGTCAAGCATGCTGAGGAAATGCTTTACCGCTGAGCTACTCCTCTGGCCACTGTACTTTTTTGTGGGCCAACTCCTTGTCCATACGTGGCTTGGGGTACTGGATTCTGGGTGAAAGTGTGAGTTTGCAGGCAGTTTGCAGGCCTTCAGCTTCACTGGAGCTGTTGAAGCTGTATCCTGGCTGGACCCACAGTGGAACTACCAGGGATTCTTTCTCCCAAGTTCCTTTCTTGGTGGCTTCACTGTTCTGCTTGCCCAGTGAGCACTTCTCCTCCTTGACTTTGTTTTTCTTTCTTTTTAGTGGCATTTGGGGCCTTTGCACTGAGCTACATCCATAGCCTTTATTTATTTATTTATTTATTTATTTATTTATTTATTTATTATCTTGAGACAGGGATATGCTCCAGCTGGGCTGGAACTTATGACTCTCCTGGCCAGCCTCCCAGAGTTCTAGGATCACAGGTGCGTGCCAGCCAGCCATTCCTGAGTTCCTGAGGCCAGGTTACCTTGAAGACCTTTTTGGCCCAGGTCCTGAAAGCTTCTTCCTGCCCACAGAGCTCGTCCCCTTCCCGCATCTTCAGGATCCTCTCTCCGCCCAGCTCTTCCAGCAGAGTGTCCACAGCGTGTCCGAAGGCGCAGAAGTGCGGGTATGCCCGGGAGCCGAGGCCGAACACGGAGAACCTGCCAAGGAGACCATAGAGGTGCTGTGCCAGGGAACACTGGGCATGGGGGGTCTGCGTCCTGGGCAGAGTTGTGTGTGCTCAGAATTCTGAATTGATGGGGCCAGGGAGACAGCTCAGTGGCTTAAGTATCTGCCTGGCAAGCGCAAGGTCCTGAGTTTGATCCCTGGTCTCACACACACACACCCAAAATGTGAATTGGGGTCCTAGACCTCTGTCTGTCCATGTGCACATATGGAAATAAAAAGATGGTGACTATTTGCCATTAATGGGCTGGGGAGGTGGCTCAGTAGAATAAGTGCTTCCCTGGCAAGCGTAAGGGCCTGAGTTCAATCTCAGGTTCCGTAAAAACAAAAACAAAAACAAACAAACAAATATTTGCCATTAAGTCCCCTCTAAACACTGTCTCTCACTCGGGACACACTTAGCCCACAGTTTGTGCCACTTTCTGCAGCAGTTCTGAAAGCCCTCTTTCATGAGTGCTGTTGTGATTATCCCAGTGTTTTGAACTGATCTGAAACCGATCTGAAAATCCAGTGATCACACAACACCAGAGTTGGTGAAGGAGGCATTATGATTTTTTTTTTTTGGCAGAACCAAGGATTGAACTCAGGCCCTTGCGCTTGCCAGGGAAGCGCTTATTCCACTGAGCCATCTCCCGGGCCCCCATCATGATGTTTTTACCTGCTTTCTGTTGAACGGCACTCAGCAGCAGCATTCACTGCATTTTGGACCACACTTCATAAAGACATGAAAGAGGACTGCTGGAGCTGCTTCAGAAAGTGGCAGGAATGGTGGGATAAGTGTGTTTGATGCAAGAGGAAGTATTTTGGCACTATCACTGGCAACGTCTCAGTGTAATGAGTTTTTTTCTAGTTTAAACGTTCACTATATATTTTGATCCCACTGCATATATAGAAAGATGGGGCCTCCACAGAGGCAATTAAGGTGAAATGAGGTCATAAGGGTGGGGCCCTAACCCAGCTGCATCAGTGTCTGTAAGAACAAGGGACCCTTTTGTATTTTGATAACGTGGCAGGAAGGTAACCAGGAAGAGAAACCAACCTGCTGCCAGCTTGTTCTCAGACTTCTGGCTTTCAAAACTGTGAGAAAATAAATAGCTGTTGCTTTAGCCGCCGTTCTGTGGTATTGTGTTGTGGCAGTCCAAGCAGACTGACGTAACTGGTGTCTTGGATAGTGCTATGTTTGGTCCACGGTGGTCAGGCCACCCCAACCCCACTGTGGAAGGCCACGTGTGAGCTCAGGGCCCTCAGGACCTCCTCATTCCCTTTAGTCTCTGCGAGGTCTCCTCACCCTCAGGAGAAAATCCAAATGGTTGGAATTCTCAAATTCTTAGGACGATAAGATGGGGACAGTAGTGACCTGGAGCCACTGGCTGTCCCTTGCATGTCCCTTTTTGAGCTAGATGAATGGGGGAAATGTTTATCTCTGTGGAAGGCTTGCATTCTACCAGCAACACTACTAGATTAGCTTTAAGTAGAAAGATAGTGGTAACTCTAACATGATAGTCCTCAGAGACCTGGATTCATAAAGGGACAGAAGGTCCTGTCATGAACACATCAAATGTCAGCATGAACACAGGATTCTCCAACGGGATGAAAGTGTTATAACCATGCTGGCTGTACCCCTTGTTATTGAACTGATGGGCTCACAGTACCATCAAAAAATGTTGGTGTTTGAAAGAGTAGGGGTTAAGTTATTGCAAGCTTTCTGCATGTTGAGGTGGAGAGACATTGGATGATGTGTGGGAAGCCTCTTGCTAACATACTGTCTTACAGACACTGGTGTGGGCATGTGTGTGTGTGTGTGTGTGTGTTGTGTGTTGTATGTTGTGTGTCTGTGGTCTTTGAACTGAGCTACATCTTCAGCCCTTTTTTTACTTTGAAACAGGGTATCAGTAAGCTGCCCAGGCTGGGCTCCGATGGGACGGGCTCTCCTGCCTGAGCCTCGCAGAGCGCTGGGATTACAGGTGTACCTCACAGTGCCGGGCTTAGTCTCAGTGCCACTGAATGCCACATTTCTGGAGGTTTGATTCTGGCTGAATCTCTGGACCTGGGATGGAGCAACAAGTCTTCCACTGGGACGAGGCCCTCTCCCTGAATCTTTTTTTCAGGACAACAGGGATAAGAGGATGACGGACAGAGATGGAGGGAGTGAGTGGCAAGTGCAGGAATCTGGGGGAGGACTCGAGGTTCGCAGGGGTGAACCTGGAATAGGTCCGGGGTCGTCCAGTGGAGTGAGGGTCAATGTTATTCACTCCTTTCAAAGCCACAGCATGTTGTGTCTTCTCTCAGCCTCCTCCTCTTTCCTGCTCCCTACATCCTGGGGCTCCTGAACCCTTTCCAGTCAAGTGTATACAAGCAGGCATATTTCCCCCATCGCTCTGCATGCCGTGATCCAGCTGGGCCTGGATACCACACCCTTCCCTTGCAGGCTGGCAGGTGGTGAGATGCTCTCGGTGTGGCTGGACCAGAGGGGCATCTGACACCAGGAAAGAAAGGGCAGCCTTTCCCCCCAGCCCCTGCCTTAGCCCAGCACAGACTGGAAACTGATAGCCCTGGGCATGCCTGCGGCTAAGGTGTTGTTGCCCAGAGCACTTACATATGCTCTAGGTGCCTGCCATCTTCCGCTATCTCTGAGACTCTGCATTACTTTTAGTGTTCTTTAACTTTCCCTTTTGCTTTCTAACCAGCAAACTATATGGTCTGATGGTTTGTGTCCCTTGAAAAGTCCTAAGTGGAAACCTAATCATCAGTATGATGGAATTGGGAGGTGGAACTCTGGGAGGTAATTAGGTCATATGGATGAGGCACTCATAAATGAGATCAGTGCCCTTGTAAGTGGCCGAGGGGGCCAGAGTTATTCCTTTCTGCCAAGTAAAGATACAACCAGAAGGTGCCATTAATAAACTAGGAAGTGGGCCTTCCCTAGACACTGGATCTCCTGGTGCCCTGCTCTTGGGACTTCCTGGCCTCCAGAACTGTGAGGGAAACACTTCTGTTGTGTGTGAGCCACTCAGTTTATGATATTTTGGAACAGACTAAGATATCTACCTCTGCAACTCGCCAACACACAGTCCAAGCGGTGGATGCATTAATTCGCTTTTTGTTGGATCTATAGCCTGCACTGCAGCGAGCAGTCAACTTCTGTTCCTGTCATAATCTTCACTTATGATTTCAAACTTCCTATTTTAAATCTCCAAATCAGCAGCTGACTAGCTTCTTATAAGCGAGGCCACACAGCAAATATTTTTAGGACTTTGAAGCTGAAGCCATTATGTAGGTAATTATGTAACAAGAAAGAGAACAAATTCCTGTCCATTTTTAAAAAACGGATAATACCAAAAACAATAACAATAAATGAGGACCATTTAAAAAAATCAGGTCCACTAGTGAGAAGGAGGGGGTTATTTTTTGCACATTTTGCTTAGCTGGGGTTCATAGGTAAAGCTTTCTATCATTAGATTCATTACAAAAGTTCATTGGTGGGAAAAAAAAATTCTTAGCTCCTGGGCTGTACCATAACAGGCATCAGTCAAGCTGGAGTTGGTGCACTGACATTAGTTTGCCAGCCCCTGCTGTGATAAGATTTAATAAGGGAAAAAATAAGTCTGACTGTTAAATCTCCACAACTGATGTTTCAGTGTTGGGCTAAAAAATGTACTGATATCAGAACTCATAAAATGTGCTTATTCCAAGATTGGCTCCTGGTGGAAAGGAGGAGCTCTGCTGGATAATGATGTGCTTGGGTGGGATCGATGATTCCAGCAAGCGGACGATGTCTGTGCAGGGTGCTGGGGCAGGCGGGTACGGGAATTTCCTGTACTGTGGGCTCAGTTCTGCTGTCCACCTGAAACTGCTTTTAAAAATAAAGTCTATTTAAAAGAAGTACTGATGGATAAGATTCTTCAATAACTTGGGACCCTGTGGCCTGTATCAGCTACGAAGCACTGCCCTCAGTAGCTGCCGAGGAGGTCTGGGTTCGTGAAGGCTGAGGAAATTTGAGGCTGGGCTGGAATGTTCTGCCTACAGAAGTGACCACACTGGTCTCATTTGGACCAATATCCCTGAGAGTGGAGTCGGCCACACCAGGGTTTGCCTTTCCAAATGCTCACTGGCTGGAATGCGCGGTTGTTGAAACATGGAATGCAGATTTGCCCACATGCCCCCTGAAGTCATCTCATGATACGTGCCCACGCTTTGGGGAACATGGAGTTAAGCAAGGATTTTTAAATGTGAATGTAGGATTTCTAAATCAAGTGGAGAGATTTAAAGACAAAGGTCTGTGCTTTAGTCCAGCTCTAGACTGGACTCAGCTATGCCTGAGTCCATGAGGCAGGGCTTGGAGGTCACTGCGGAAGTCACTGACATCCCCAGGTGATTCTGATACACATCCAAGGTTGAAGACACAGGGTCATGGCTGGGTAATTCAAGAAATGCACGTTAGTGTCCAAGGTGTCCACTGGGCAGGGCAGGTCTGACAGCATTCGTTTCTGGGGTTAATCTCCTTCGGCACAGATGCTGGCGTGAGCCCTGGAGGTGGGGCGCTCAGAGAGGATGAAAGGGACAGCTGTCACACAGCAGTGTGTTTCCCCGGGTGGGGTCCTAGCCCAGGGTGCAGCTGATGTTATGTGGGATGAAGGAGAGGGAAAGGGGGACCTCTTCCCCACAACAGACAGCCTACCTTGTGCCTAGACCCAGTTCTGCCCAGAGGCCTTGGCCTTCCCTGGGCCCCCAACCCCCTTGCTTACCTCACATTGGCCAGGGGTCCAGCACTCTCAAAGTTGTCTCTGAGGTCAGGACCATCACCCGAGGATTTTTGGGAATCAGAGTAGGAGGAGACGCTATTGAACCGGACCTTGTAGCTCCTGCCAAAATAAACAGGGCCCGATGAGCTCCTTGTGGAGCCCTGCCCTCCCTGCTGGGGCCGGCACCTCTTCTGATCTTCAAGTTACTGGCTCTGATTCTAGTACCTCTGCTTGTGCATGGAGGCAGATCGTACCACCCCTGAGGCCTCCTAAGAATGTATCACCTTCCCCATGCCCAGCACAACAGTAACTCCTTTTCTGTGCTGGACTTGGCCTCTGCTTAAAAGGCAGTCAGGTCACACCTGGCTTAGGAAGCTTCAGACTCATATCTTTAAAATGGTTACATCGCTAAGAATTCAGGAATCAAATGCACCAGCCCCTCACCACAAGACGGTCTTTCCGAAATTGTAATACGTGCAAGAATCATCCTGGACTCTTATTAAAACACAGATTTCGGGCTAGGGAGATAGCTTGGCGATCTAAGTGCCTGCTGGGCAAGTGCAAGGACTCAGGTTTGATCCCTGGTACTGCATGTGGTGCCGGCCACTGAAACCAGGTGGTGGTACACCCCCGTAATCCCAGCGCTGGGGAGGCTGAGACAGGAGGATCACTACGAGTCTAAGCTGTGTAGCGAGACCCTGTACCAAATAAATAAACAAATGACTTAAAAAATTAAAAACACAGATTCCAGTCCAGTAGGTATGAGGCAAGGCCTAAAAAAATCAGTATTGCTAACCAGCTTGCAAGAGAGATCAATTTGCCAGTCCCTGGAACTCACTTAAAGGGGCTAGGAATTAGACTCGTGCTTTTAATATTGCAGCCACCGGTCACCTTTGGGTATATAAATTTAAACTAAGCGGAATTAAAGACAGTAAGAGTGCTGCTCTCGCTGTGCGAGCCACCCTCGGTGCTCACGGGCCGCCAGTGGCTCGGGGCGCTGTGCAGAGCAGCGACCCTGCTGTGCGGCCCTCACAAGGACAGGGCCGGTCTGCGCCACTCAGCCTGTCCTCCTGGGGACTGTGGCCGTTGGTCACCTCAAGGCCAGCCCCTGGGCGTGTGCAGGGAGACAGAAAGGGCTCAACACTGATACTCGCATGAGGGGATGCTGCACTTTCCTGAACTGTTTTTGAGGTGAAGGAAGATATCTTGGGACCCAAACCCAGCCTGAGACTCACAGAAACCTTTTGAGATTTTAAAAAGACAACCAACCAACCAACCAACCAACCCTCTAAGAGCCCCAGTTTCCCAGTTTTCCTCTACAAGTGGTACATTTTATTTTCAGACAAGGCAAATCCAAACCAAAACAAGCAAAAACAAACAAACAAACCCAACCCCAAACCAAACCAAAAACCTACAAAAAACAATGCCACAGTGAAACCCTCCACACCCAATAAATAAACAAGCAGAACAATCTAAAACCTAAACTGAACACAAAAAACCCAACACACAAATCTGCACGTCTTTTTAAAAAGGAGAAAAAAAAACAAACAAACAGAAAAACAAAAAAAAAACGTATTCTGGCAACAGGGTATCTAAGCTGGACGTTCTTCAGCATTTCGCTCCAGCATCAAGAGGGTTCTAAATATATGGAAGTGTATTTTCTGCCCCAAAATAGTCTCACATTGAGTCACTTTTCCAAATAAGTCATGCAACATATCAGGGGGTGGCTGTGTGGTTAGTGTGGGAGGCAGGGTTGACGGTTGTGGGGTAAAAATACCAGCACGTGTATTTGGAAGAAGCTGGAGGTTTCTCCAAATGCTTCCCTTGCTGTGACTACCCCCCTCCATCCTGGGCAACAGCCCCCAGGGTGGGCAGGGAAGAGACGACGTCTCCCCCCTCAACAGAGAAGGAAGATGGAGGGCCTCAGAGGTCAAGCGATCTGCTCAAGGTCATGGAGTGAGTCCGTGGCTTAGGACACGGACCTCTCTGAGACCCGGATGCAGCCAGGGCTGCTCAAGTATGGCGCATGCATGCACACAGGTGCACACACACGCACACACACACATGCATGCATACACATGCATACATACATACACACATGCGCGCACACGTGCACACCCACACTTGCAGACTTACGCACATGCGTGCACGCACACTCTACCTGTGCTGGCTGTCACGGGCTGCAGCCAGACCGTGGGCTTCAGTGTCACCACGGGGGAGGGAAGGCCCTTTACGGGGAAAGAAACGCAAGGGTTCCGGGTACCTAGAGGGGAGAATGGTTGGAGCCCTCTCTCTCCCTGAAGGAGGGGTGAGGGGGGCCTGCTGGGAGGCCCCCAGGATGGCTGGGAGAGACAGGCACAGAGGTGGGGGCTAAGCTGCAGGAGCTGGACGCACTCCCCGAGCGGCCAAGGAACAGGCCTGGCCAGGTGTGCTCAGCACAGGGAGCACCAGGAGGGACTCCCGGCACAGCACGGTCTCTAACACCTGCCAGCTCCGGGATGAGACACTTTTGGGGATAGGTAATGGTGAGGGAACTCAGGCGCTCTCCCTCTGTTACGCTCCCAGCCCTTTTAGGTCAATTTTATTTTGATACAGGGTCATACTAAGTTGCCCGGGGATGGCCTTGAACTTGCGCTCCTCCTGCTTAGCCTCTAGAGCAGCTGGGATTAAAGGTAGGCACCACCACTGCGCCTGGCTCGAGGCTCCTCTGAGGCCTCGGGGGTGTGCTCCACGCCAGAAGAAACGCCAAGCTGGCCTCAGGGAATGGTGGCTCCATGCACAGTGCCTGGGTCCTACAGTCTCAGAAGACGCAGGGCTGTTTCCAGGGCAACTTGGCTACGGGTACTTTCCTGCTGGGGACTGCCTTCCTCCAGCCCCATGTTAGCTGTGATTTCTCTGTAACTCTCCGCAGGGCCCTTTCAAGGCTATCTGAGCTAGACTTGGAGCGCAAGTCCCACACCGGCTGCAAGTCCTCCCCAAGCCCTGGACACAAAAGGCCTAAGGAGCCAGGTAGCTATGCCCGATCTCCAGTGTGGGTTTCAGAAGGAAGCACTGACACCTTCATGGTGTGTGGAGCCTTCCTCAAGACCCTCCCATCCACTTCCAGATTTAATTCTTACCAAGTGGAGAGTTAAGCAGGGTATTAGAACCTCTTCTTGACCAAAAGAGAAACTGAGGCACAGAGTGGGAGGTGACTTCAGTCACGCAAAGCAGCAGCCCCAGTGGACCCCGATCCCTCCCCCTGGTGTAGCCACCGTGACCCAAAACTCCTCAGGCTCCAAAGGATAATGATCGGTTACCGCCCCCGGGGTGGAGGGCATGCAACATTGAGGGATCATTCACTTACTTCCTTTCCTCCTGCATAGAGTTGGGGTGTCTCATTTCCATCAAAGCACAGCCGAATTTCTGGAGGTCAAAACAGAAGCAATGTGAGGCGTGTGTGTGTGTGTGTTAGTAAACCTGGAATGGAATTGCACATCAGGTTTGGGGTCCCAGCTGGTAAAAGAGGAGTCTAATGCCCAGGAGCCAGATGTTAAGGATGGTAAAACACTCAGGTGGGCAGTGATGGTAAAGCTGTAGGTGCAGCACAAGGCCAACTGGAGAAGGGACTACAGGTGGGGATGCCCTCTTCCAGGGCACAACTCTCCTCTGTGGCCTTCTTTCTAGAAATTATTGTCCCCATGTCTGGTGCAGGGGACACCCTGACTAGAGTGGCCATTCCAAACTCTGCTCATCTAGGCGATCTTTTTCCTCGCTTTAGCCAGTGGACACCAACAGACTGAGAACCTGTGATCGTCTAGTCTCTGCGGAACTTAGATCAAGCGGAAGGCCCTGGCTTCGAGGTTACAGGAAGCTCAGCTTCTGCCCAGAGGTGTAGGGGCTGGTCCTGCGGTGCGCGCCCTCCTTCTGGCTGCCAGAGGCATGCACTAGATCAAGGGAAACTTCATCTCACCTCCCCGTTCTCAGGGGGGTCCCCATTGCCGAAGGTGCTGGTTACCACCAGGACCAGAGTTTCATGCTCCAGGTGCACAATGTCATACTCTTCCATAGACATCACCTAGCGGCCCAGAGGAGGCAGGGGTTAGGGGAGGGGAGAACAGAAGCAGCAAGGGAAAGAGAGGAGAGAAAGTCATAAGAGGAGTCGTTCTGAGACATTGACTTTGAAAGGAAAAACAGACATTTCAAGGGGCTCCTGTGGGTAGAACTAGCTGCCAGGCAGGGCCAGCCAGATAGCTCAGCACAGGCCAGGGTTCGATCCCTGGCGTGCTGTGCTAGCCTTGCCCCAGGGACGCACTGAGACCACGATTGACATTGCGTGTGGTGGTGTGTGCCTGTAATCCCAGCAGTTGAGAGGCTGAAAATAGGAGAATCACTGTAAGTCCAATCTATGTGGCGAGACCCCATACCAAATACATTAACAACAACAAACAAACAAATAAATAAATAAATAAATGCTACCAGGTAGCACAGGATTCTTCTGATGGGTACTGTGGCCTCAGGGATTATAAGAGATTGGGCCACTGTCCAATGGTTGGCTGCCAGGAGAGAGATCCTTTTTCTTGGTGGCCAGCTTAGCCTGTCCCAGGGTGGGGCTGGCACAGAATGTGGTGCCAGGGATGGCACTGTGGTCCTTGCACTTGCCTAAGTAGGTGCTTTAGAACACTGAGCTATCTCACCCACCCAGGAGAAAATCTGAAGGGGGCCCTGGGGCTTCTTATAACCTACTAATACTGGGTTCCTCTGGGTCCCTTCAGACTGGGATCCACCTGACTCCATCCCAGTGGAGCCCCTGGGCCAAACAAGTCTGAGACACCGTCTGGCTCTATATTGAGTAGTCCAATGTCAGATACGTGTGGGAAACAGCCATGGCCTATCTTTTTCTCTGTTGGAGATTATAATACATGTTCCTACATTAAAGGCTCCGAGAAGTCCTGCAGCACTGAAAATCCCTGGAGCTGTCTTTAATGTAGAGGATGGTCTGGGGGTCCTGTGCTACTGACATCTTTCTCTAGAGACAGGACCTTCATTTGATGGCTCCTGACTCCCGGAGGGCTGAAGGGGAGGGTATCACAATTACCTAAAATGTGTAAGCATGTGCGTAGTCTTGGTGTGCTTTTACCTATTGTCAAAGGATGTTGGCTTCACTCTCTTCCCTTCCCAACTTCATCTGCCACGGAGGCCTGGAGACCTGGCACCGCCCCTACTCACCTTGGCATCAAAGGCGTGTTTGAAGATCTCGCACAAAGTCTTGGCATAGGCTTGCGATTTTCCTGTCTCAGTGGCATAGAGGATGGTGGCTTTGACCCTCTTGGCCATGGCCTGCCCCATCAGCTTGGCCGAGAACTTGACAGCTCTGGGGGGAGCAGCAGAGCAAAGAAACAGGAAACATAAGGCTGAGGAGAGACCGGGCTGGAGCTGCTGGGCCAGAACCCAGGCTCACGAACTCCGATGAGAAAGAATTCGCTCCCTTCTCCTCTGAGGGCTGAGGTCGGAGGGGCAGCTCCTGAGTTTGGGCCCTATACTGACTCCTTCATTGGACCCCAGAGGGCAGCTAGCCCTGAGTTAAAATTACCTGGCTGGTTTTGTTAGTTTGTTATCTGATCACTTGAGAACTTGCTTTACCAAGTGCCATCTCGAAAAGTGAGCACGCATTCATGGAATGTTTGATGCGTGTGTACCCACTGTGCCAGGTGTGGTTACAGGAGCTAAAGGACGGAGAGATTATAGCTGTAGACAAGTAGGAGTCACAGGGCGGCTGTGGGTGCGCGCGCGCGCGCGCGCACGTGTGCGTGCGCGTGCATGTACGTGGCTGAGAACGAAATCAATAGGATGACGCTATGGATCCAGGGAGCAGGATTTAGGAGCTTTACAGATCTTCAAAGAAATGGCCCCAGCTGGTTTATTCAGCAGCACACACTGGGGGTTTTGCGCAGACCCTGGCACCTAATAGACACTCAATTAACATCTACCAGAAGAAATTAGGACTTTAAAAACATGCTACTACCCAAACCCTGAGCATTTTAAATGTCAAGTGTTGCCTTTTGCCAGCTAAACAGAGAGGCCCAAACGTTTTTCCTCCTCTGCCGGCAGTGATCCAGGAATACCTGGGCTCGACTCCCGGGCTGTCCTTCCTATCCTTACTAGGAATTTCTTTGAGCACACTGATATGTCGGAGCC
The DNA here is from genome assembly GCA_004027165.1 of Ctenomys sociabilis. Classification (NCBI taxonomy): domain Eukaryota; kingdom Metazoa; phylum Chordata; class Mammalia; order Rodentia; family Ctenomyidae; genus Ctenomys; species Ctenomys sociabilis. Next base: position 35,807 of record PVKA01016022.1, on the reverse strand, counting down.
AAATTGCTAGTTATCTCCCACCTGGGGCTTGGTGGTAAATTTATCATTTTTGAGAATTAGGCAAACCACCCACGTGGCAGGGAGACTCTCAGAAAAGGGGAAGCTGAATAGGATAAAAGGTGCCTGGAGGCTCCTTGGAAGGATCCGAGCATAAATCCGAATCTATAATTAACTCCATTGTTCCCCCCACCCCCACGCCCCCGACTTAATAGTGCAATTAATGTTTTAGATGAATCCTCCCAGTTTTTCCTGGAGACAGGAAGTGAATGAAAGCCAGGGGTTGTCTTTGCTGAGAATATTCAGGATCTCCTGTTTCTGGAAGCATGCTGCTGATGCGATCCATTATGGGTGGAGAGAGATCCCATGGGCCACGTTGACAGGGCCAGGCCCTCGAGGCCTGTTGGGCTCTCACCTCTGGGGTCTACGGCACCGACATATCACTGTGCTCAAAAGCATCCAGAGCGCGCTGTTACCCCTCTGCAGTCTCCAGCCATGGCATGGCGTTCTTTGCTCAGCAAAACCTGATCGCCTCACTTTCAGGTTAGTGGTCAGCTCCTCGGAGACGCCCTCCCTGATGACCCAAGCTCGAGAGAGTGTAGTTGAGGGGGCACCAGTGACCTCACAGTGCGCCTGCTGTAGCTGCCAAGCTGACCTCTGGCAGCCGACGGTTTTGAGCTTGTGTGAGCAGAGACGGTGTTTGTCTGGCTCACCACGACATCCCTGGAGCCTAGCACGATGTCCAGCACAGAGCGGTCATTTGGTACTCGCTCACTGGCTGGATGAGTGAATGCATAGATCCATCAGTGAGTGAGTGCAAGTAGAGCTGAGGGCTCCCTAGGCAGTGCGTGTGTGTGTGTGTGTGTGTGTGTGTGTGTGTGTGTGTAACAGGTTCCAGTTCTTTCTAACTCCCACCTCACAACTTCCTGTTGAAATTGGTCAGATTAGGAATGTTTACACCACAGAAATTGGCATGCATTACAAAGCAAGGCTGTGACTGTAACCCTGAGAGCTGGTTCCCCAACTTACTGCTGCTTTCAGGAACAAGCGTTTAGGAACCTGGGGCCTGGAGGTAACCCGAAGAAGAGACACAGCAACATGCTCGTCCCCACTCCGGCAAAGGCATCGTGCGGGGTTATCATCAAGAGGGCAAAGTGTACACCTGGCTTCCTTTTCTGGGGCTCTCTGAATTTGTGGGCACCCCCAGCCCCCCGCAGGACACTCACTCTGCCAGCTTCTTGAAGCCGATGGCGCGTCGCTTGGTGGGAGTCCCATTGGTGCCCTTCCAGACGTGGGTGTTCCAAGGATCGGGCTGTGAAGAGAGGAACGGGGTCTGCTCTCTGCTGCAGGAACGTGGCGTCTCTGGGAGATGCCCAGGCCTCCCTGGCTGCCCAGGTCTCAGACATGGCAGCCTGGGGGCCTCCTCGCGTCAGCTGCCAAACCTTCTGCTCAGCCTTTGGTCCCTGCCAAATGAACACCCTCCCTTCTTCTGTGGCTCTGCAGATTGGACCCAGGACCTTTGCACTGAGCTGCACCCCAAGCCTTTTTTATTTTGAGACAGGGTCCCTAGGCTGGGCTCAAAAACCCTGTCTCAGTCTCCCAGAGTGCTGCGACAACACGCACACCACGTCCAGCCCCAGACTCTCTTATTTTGTGTGCACCGCTTCTTCAGCTAGACCTGGGCTGTGTATCAGAGGAGCCACAGGCCACAGGAGGCAAATGGGCACCCATGTGTCCACAGCACCGGCCCGAGGTGGAAGACCTGGAAGGAGGAGGCTGGGCCACACACCTGGTACTCGAAGCAGGGTGTGAGCCGGTAGTTGAGCATCTCCTGGTGGAAGACAGGGGTGATGCTGCCCGACATGGGGGGCACAATCCACACCCAGTCGGCCGGGCAGCCACCACGACAGCGGTACTCGTTCTCCATGTGCTTGATGAAGGACTCGGTGGCAGAGTGATGGTCGACAATGGTCACTTTGTCACTCTGTGAGAGGAGAGAGGATGATCGGGGGGGTGTCAGAGAAGTGGGGAATGGGGGCTCCCCTCTCTAGGGGGGCTCCCGGAGATGACTCCATGCAGTGTAAGGGATCCCTTTATGTCTCCCCACGAGAGATCTCAATCTGTGTCAATGCATCTCTGATACCTTTCTCATCAATCTCGCCCATCTTCTTTCCTTCCCTGCTCCCCACTTTTTCAGTAAGGAACCTCAGAGGGTAATGAGCTTGACTCAAACAACTTTCTTCTTCTTGTTTTTTGTTTGTACTTAGGGAAGGGTCTATAGGGTGTTCAGGGTCTCATTACTAGATCAGACTTATAGTGATCCGCCTGTTTACAGGCTCCCAAGAGCTGGGATTACAGGCACGGGCCACCATGCCCAGTCTCAAATGCTGTCTCAGTAAGCCCCAGGGGCGGGCCGACACGGCAGGCTTGGGAATTGAACTCCCGCCCCCAGTGCCTGTCTGTAGGTGCTTTACTCCACTGAGCTATTTGGCCGGCCCTCAAACAACTTCTCCTGTTTTTCTTGTGCATTGACTTAGTGTTGCAATCACCTCTCATTTAAGGGCACCGATAGGGAGTCTTTGTTCATAGTGGTGATATCAAGCCCTTGCAGTGCACAAAGCTTTAAGACATAAAGGCAAACTGATTAAAAAGAAAACCAGTAAAAAGCAGCTGACGTGGAGGTTGGGTGTGGGGTGCGTGCTATGGTTGGCGGCCTTTGTGTTCACACAGTGCTCCCCCAAACCTTACCCTCTCCTTACGTATCTTGCTCCCTTCACTCCCCTCTCTTTCCCTTATTCTTCATTTGGTGCTGGGATTGAACCAGGGCCTTCATTTCGATCTCATCCCCAAGCCATTTTCATCCTGCGCAGGCTGGACTCAAACCTGTGATCCTCCTGCCCCAGCCTCCCAGAGTGCCTGGCTTACATTCTTTTTAAATCACTCATCTCAGGAACCTCCTGCTGTCTCTGGGTCATCAGCCTTCGCTCTGGTCCACAGAGAGTCAGGCCATTTCAAAAGCTCCTCAAAGCTCATGGGAGGTACTTTCTTTTCCGGTTGGTCTGCCTGAACTTGTGTCATTTCTGCGACATCCATCAGTGTACCTACTTCTCTCTCCATTCCTGATATAAGGACTGTGATGGTTTAGATCCAGATGTCCCCCTAAGCTCTCCTGTGCCCTTGGGTGGGGCTTTTGGAAGGTAATTGGATTATGGGAACTTACAATAGGCTTTTGGTTAGGAGTTGGGATGTGTTCGGAAGAGGTGGGTCTCTCTTCTGCTGGGGCATGGCCTGGGGGGCCCCTAGCCCCTCCCTTCTCTCTGCTTCCTGTCTGCCATGCCTTGAGCAACTCTCCTCCAGCATGCCCGTCTGCCATGCTGTCCTGCCTTGCAGCCAGCAAACTACAGGCTGAAAACTTAACAAACTGCCTCAAAATAAACCTTTTCCCCTTTTAAGTTTTAGGAGTTGGGTGTTGTACTCAGTGACAAGGAAAGTAGGGAAGACGGGGACCTTTCTCCTGCGATTTGTTCCTGGTTTTCTTGAGACTTGCTCATCCTACTGTCTGCGTGTGCTTGACACCCATCATGGGGTCCTAGCTGCCCATACGGGACCCTCCCCCTGCAAGGACAGAGCTGTTGTCTACGAGACTCATCTCTGTTCTGTATGGCCCTGTTTTGCAAAACCCAGAGTCTTTCTTGATACCTGTTGTCCTAGCAGAATTAATGATGCTTTCAAAAGTGTCCTGGCAGTTCTGGCAATCCTATTATAATGCCACTTATCAGGGGCCTCTATGGCTCTGATAATGAGGGTGAGTACTCATTTGTGTTATGTGACAGTTTGAATCTGATCCCCAAGATGACAAGAGGCAGACGACACATGTCACCCCATTCTATAGAGTCAAAACCAACAAGTCACAGCGCTCCTTCCCCATCACTTCTCCACTGGGGACAAGGGAGAGGCTAGGGACCCTATTTATCATCACATATTTTATCTTTCACCAAATGGTTCCCAGCCAGACCCAGGAAAAAGGAGGACATGGCCAGAAGCAGGTCATGCTGGGGGACAGACGCCGCCTGCAGGCCGTCCCTGATGACTGGGTCTCTTGACCCTCCGCACCAAAGCTCTGGAAGACTTCAGCTGCCCTGTAGGCCTGGGCCTGGTGAAGCCACCCCAGCAGTACCTGGAAACTGTAGAGGACGGCGATATTGATCTCCACCAGCGCCTGGTCCTTCCACAGCGAGGACGTCTTCCTCATGTCCAGGTTCATCTTCTTGGCTACTTCCTGTAAGATGAAGGAGGCACAGGCTTACAGGCTGGCCACCTCAGGGACGCTCAGTAGAGAGGGACAGGACTGGTGTCCCTAGCGAGTTCTCAACTACCTAATCACCTCGCTCACAGGCTGACTGAATCACTAATTTCCTCAAAATAATTCCTTTTGACTGGGAACCTACAGGCAGCAGGAACCTTGACTGCTGGCTCTTTATTTATGGAGGGCATTTTTTTTAAGGAAGGGGGAGACTGCTGACTCCTAAGAAGGAAGGAAGACAAGAGGATGGGAGGAAGAGGGATGGGGGCTGGGCTGATCTAGCAAGGGTTGCCGAGGCGGGACACAAGGCCTGCAGATGCGAGGAGGGTGACACTGGATGCAGAGAGAACAGTAAGCATAAAGGCCCTGAGGTGGGTTTAGTGTGGGCCATCTGAGAAGCAGAAAGACGGCCAGTGTGCTTGGAGGGTGGCGAGCAAGGGGCGTTGGTGGAGAGAGGACTGGATGACATAGGTCCTCAAAGGGTCTGTGGGGTATTCAGGACTTTATTACATGTGATGGGGTCCTTGAAGAGGCTTAAGCAGAGATTTAGGCCCAAAAGTGACATCATTTGTTTCTAGGAAAAGCTCCCTTGGTTTGTTCTATTTTTCTTCCTTGGATGCTGATTATTACTCAGATTCTAGACCCACGATGGTGAACCTTTAGGAGCTCTGAAGCAACACAAACAGCCTGTGCAGCACGCATACCATAGGTTTGCAGCCACTGCTTTAGGCCGTGGGCTTTGCGGCTACGGGGCTACCTCCTGGATTCCATTTGACAAGTGGGGAAACTGAGGCCCAGCTAGGCGGCTCTTCAGGTACCTGAAAGTGTCCCAGCTCCCTAGAGCCTGTGGGGCCTTTGAAGAGAAGCCATGGGATGCCTAGCACCCAAGATCCTGGAGCTGCCTCGTTCCCAGCTGACACCCTCTGGCAGAAGGAATCGAGCAGAAACGACTCAGGACATGCAGGCCGGGGTGGTGTTAGGGGGTGGAAGACCCAGGAGCTGCTTGCTTCATTGCAGCGTGGCTTTTCCCTTTTTCTGCCAACGCTAGTCACTGGGGGTGGGGGTGGGGAACCCGGGTCTCGCTGCAGGGAGAGGGAAATTTATGTAGAGCAGACGGAGAGGTCTGCTTAGCTCACTCCTGTGGGCCAAGTCTCGGGGGTCTAGCTGGACCTGTGATGGATCTGCAGAAAGTGGCACCCCACTGCTGCCACCTCGAGTGAGCTTGCTCAAGAACTGAGCCAGTGCGTGGAAGAGCAGGCTGTGCGCAGCCAGTCTTGCAGCTACTGCTCTTCCACAGTGCTATTTTGATTAAAAAAGAAGAAAACGGAGTTGCAGAAAACAATATAGGACTTGAAATCACCAAATGCAACTTGAGTCCCATCCATGGAAACTGCTCGAAATATCTTTTTCCCACCGGAAGTGAGTATGGGTTGGTGGCTGCCCAGCGGAATCTACCGTGGAGCTCCAGGAGCCGTGGTGCCTATAGACCCCATCCCAGACCAGGGCTGTCGGAATCCTGGGCAATGGGATATGGAATCTGAAGCCCCCGAGGCAACCCCAAGGTCTGGCAAGGCAGAGGAACCCTGCTGTCTGTTTTCCAAGGGGACCAATGGATTTCAATGCCGTACTCCTGGTGCTTGGTCCCGAGCTCTAATTTTGCTCCTGCACCATATTTACTGGGTGACATAGGTCCAGCACCCAACCTCTCTGTTTCTGTGTCCTCTTCTGAAGGAAGAGTGATAGACTGTTTTTTTTTTTTTTTTTTTTTTTGTCTTTTTTGAGACAGGGTCTCACTGTGCAGTTCAGGCTGGCCTTAAGCTCACTTTGTAGCTCAGGCTGGTCTCGAACTCACAATAATCCTCCTGCCTCAGCCTCCCTAGTGCTGGGATTACAGGCATGTGCCACCACGCCCGGCGTGATAGACTGTTAATAGACATTTGCTGGCAAGACAGTAAGCCTAGACCTGGCTTCATGACACACCACTGCCATCCCAGCACTCGAGAGGCTGAGGAAGAAGGATTGCGAAGTCAAGGTGAGCCTGGGATCACAGTGAGACCGTCTCAGAACACCAAAACCCTAAATCAAAGCAAAATACAATTCTGATATTTTCACCAAAGCTGAGCTTCGGGAAGCTTTGTCCTGGGACTAGTACCTCAGAATGCTTAGCTGGGGAGAAACGTCCCATGACCTTGAGCTTTGTCACTTGATCCCTCCAAAAGATCTCAAGTTTCTTCATCTGTAAAATGGGATTACTGTTATGGCTAGGAGAAAATGAAAGCGTAACAAAGGTGGCTCTGAGTGACCGAGGAACAATAGCGAGTGAATCTCACTGACATTATCTTGAATGAAAGACACCAGTGGCCACACAAAAACACACACACTGTACAACGCGATTGGCCATCAGCCCTCCCTGTCCTTAGGCTACATCTGCAGATTCAAACTAACCCGGACGGAAAATCTTTGATAACAAACTGCACATGTACGGAGCACGCGCTGACATTTCTGCTCTGACCCCTTCAGGTCCCCAAGCTGCAAGGCTCCCGTGTGAGCCAGCCTCCCCTGCCTCGTGCCTGTCTCTTGTGGCACCAGGGAGGGCCCTTACCTCCAGGATGTTGTAGCGTGAGCTGTCACAGTAGTCGCGGACGCCGATCTCCGTGCCCATGTACCAGCCGCTGAAGGGACAGGCGCTGAACTCCAGGCCACCGATCTCCAGCAGCATGTTGGACACGGCGGGGAGGCCGTACCACTTCAGGCCCAGGTCCTTGAACCAGTCAAACCTAGGGGGAGCCGCACAGCCCTGCTCAGGGCACACCCATTGGGGGAGGTCCTTTCTCTGGGGCTGCTGATCTAGGGGGCCGACTGGGCCTAGGTCTGCACCTGATTCTGGGGCCTGAGAGCATGCATTGTAGGCACAGGTTTCCCATGTGATTCAGATGGACACCAGGCCTGGGAACCATGCCCAGGGCTGCTGTGGGCCTAGCTTTCCTGCCCTGAGAGTGAGTCCATGAGAAAAGTGTGGAGACTTTTACTTTGTTGCAACCCAGAGCTGCCCTCTGCCCCAGGGGCTTCACAGGGGCAGCTCCTCCTTCCTGAGTTCTTCTCTTCTGTGTGTGTTTCCATCTCTCATCTACGCTTAACTCACAGCTAAAATGTTAAGTCTGGAAAAGTCTCCCGGATGTACCACTGGGTCCAGGTGACCCCCTGCTTCAAAGCACCAGGAAATTTCCTCTGTCTGTCACATCTGTTGGGGTTGATTGCTTAGTATGGTACATGTTAAGAGCGACATAGCCAAGGACCACGTCAAAAATTAGCATGATGCCGGCCAGGAGTAGAGACAATAAGCTGTTGACTGAGCCAGCCAATGAGGGAAAGAGGGAACGAGGGAAGGAAGGCCGGGTTGCAGCAAGAAGACTGGCTGTGTTTCTAGACCCTAGGCCACACTAGGTGCCTTAGGACACCGCTTCTGGTCCAGGGCTGGGAGTAAGGTGAGACACATGGTACTCTCGCCTGTGTGCAGCATTTCAGTCTTGAGGATCAACATTCAAGATCAAAACTACTATCATGCAATATTTTGTATGAGTGCAACCAAGAAAACAGAAACGAATGCCACTGATGTACACAAGATAAACCAAGGATCAAAGTCCTAGGCTGGTGGCTCACCCAGGATCTCTCATTCTGTTTTCAGCTGGATTCTGTAGACATTTATTCAAAATGTTGCTGCAGAGCTCACCAGAGATTGTTTTTTTTAATATACAGAATAGTTAGGATAGATATGCAGCTACTTTCGCTTAATTCTATGAGAAGAGTGATTTGTACTAACAGTGTTTGGATAGGAGACCCTGTCTGCTTCTTGTACTGTGGATAACCACTAGGAAGATAACAATGTAAAAAGTATTAAGTATTGAAATTGTCCTATTAAGCAGCTTTGAAACTGTCTCATTGATATTTGTCTCCTGATAAAATAAAATAAAAAATAGATAAATGTTGATTTTTTTTTTTTTTTGTCTTCTTGAGACAGGGTCTCACTATGCAGTTCAGGCTGGGCTTAAGCTCGCTTTGTAGCTCAGGCTGGTCTTGAACTCATAACAATCCTCCTGCCTCAGCCTCCTGAGTGCTGGGATTACAGGCCTGCGCCACCACGCCTGGCTTGATATTTTTAAAAAGATACATTTCGTTCACCTATTATTGATCCTACTATCGAGCTGTTAGCAACTCTCTTCCCTTCCTCGCTTGGCCTAGCACCTTGCTGTGGGTTTCTTTCTCTCCTCCAAGGGTCTAAGGCTGTGCGTGCTGCCGGTCCTGGCCTTCACAGCTCCGGGCCGGGGCCAGGCTCCCTGGGAGCTCCAGCCACTCAGAGACAGCAGGGTGTTGAGCAGATTTCTCTATAGCGCGAGTTTGTGCAGCTGCAAAGCCCTGGGGGTTCTGCTCTTTCAGGCCTGAGAGTGGGCAAGGGCCGGGTCAAAGGGGATTGGGTGCATGCCAAGGGGGAGGAGGGAGAATCTGATTCAGAGAGCAGTAGGCGCCAGGCTGCTAAGGAGAAGGAGTCCGCTCTGCCCTAGCCTGGCAGTGAGGCCAGAGGCCGAGACCTCCTTGCTAGGAGAGCCAGGGGCCCCTCCCCCGCAGGGGTCTTCTTACTTGGGGTGCCTGATGGGCACTTCCAGCACCAGCTCGGGCGGGATCTGGAAGAGCTCCGGGTCATTGCCATTGGCCTGGAGCAGCAGGGGTAGGACGTCGAAGCGGCCCCTCGGAGGTTTCCAGCCCTGCTGGATGCAGATCTGCGGAGAGACCACCGGGTGGCGTCACGCCCCAGGCCGTCTGAAGGCGACGGCTTGCGCAGGGCCCTCCTTGTGTGCAGGAGGACCAGAGCTGGGCGAGTGGGCCTCTAACCCCTCTTCTGCAGCCGGCTTGCTCTGCAGAGCTGCCTCGGGAGCCGCAGGACACGAAGATGTGCGGCCTCTGGTGTGACTCACGGTGGAAAATGTGCGCAATGTGGTTAGGAGAGCCGCAGAAGTAAGTAAAAATCCCTAGCGGCTACGCTGAGAAAAAAACCAAGGGATTAACATATTTTATTAATGTATTTTTTCCTTATTTATTTTGAAACAGGTCCTTGCCATGTAATCCAGGCTGGTCTTAAACTTGAGATTTTCCTGCCTCAGCCTCCAGAGTGCTGGGATTATAGGTGTGTGCCACCACATCTGGCTATTTATTTGAATGAATTTAAAAATCAACAATAGAGGGGCTGCGGAGATAGCTCAGCAGCATAAGCATCTGCCTGGCAGGAGCAGGGTCATGAGTTTGACCCCTGGTACCAAAAAGTAAAAATAAAAAACAATAAGATAAAATTCAATAATAGGGCCAGGAAGATAGCTCAGTGGCATAAGCACATGCCTGGCAAGCCCAAGGTCCTGAGTTTGATCTCCAGTACTAAAAAATGAAAAAAAAAAAAATCAACAATATACTTTATATGAACACTTGTTTATTACTAATATATTAAGATATTACTATCAATATGTCCTAACTATATTAGATGATTTAATATATAACATTTATTTATCTAATATATATTACCAAATATGTAGTATATAACATTTTGAAAAACCCTAAATCTTAACAGTAATTCATTACTGATATATTGATGCGAATATATCCTAATAGTATAGCTAATATGTAATTTATTAATCAGTAACTTAATTTATTGATATATTAATCTACTATACACCCATTATCATTTCAGTATGTAATCAATGCAAGAATTATCCATGAGCTATTTTCCACTGTCTGTGCTTGGTCGTGGCAATCTGGTATGTATTTTCATTGAATGATGAATTTAAAATTTGTACTAGCTACGTTTTTTTTTTTTTTTTTTTTTTTTTTTTTTTTTTTTGCGGTACTGGGGATTGAACTTAGGACCTTGTGCTTGCCAGGCAAGTGCTTATTCTACTGAGCTATTTTCCCAGCCCTTTTCTTTTGTACTGGAGAATGACTTCAAGGGCCTCACAGTGAGCTACATCCCCAGCTACTTTTGTTTTATTTGGAGACAGAGCAGGGTTACGGTAAGATGCTAATTTACCCAGGTTGGGCTCAAACTTGCGCTTCTCCTGCTTCAGACTCCCCGCGCGCTGGGGTTACAGGTACATATTGCACACTTGCGGAGCCAGCCATACCCAAATTGCTCAGGAGTCCCCAGTGGCTAGGGGCTGCCCCACTGGACAGCACAGGACCGGAGGGTCTCTCAGGCACAATCACATGGCCAGGGCTGGGATGGTTCTGTACGCCCAGCGAGTGCACTGCATCCTGGCCTCAGCAGAGCATGTCCCAGCCAGTGAAGGCTGGGGAGCCAGCATGCAAGAGGCTGCGGCATTCATGTTCTGTTAACCGCGAGCAAGGTTAGCCAAGTACACCGTCAGCGATTGGCCAAGTGGGCCAGCGGGCTTGGCAGAGCTTCCCGTGCACAGGTGCGACGCCTGGCCAGCCTGGTCACGGCCCTTCTCCAGGATAATCACATTTCCCTCTGAAGAGCCACCTGAGATGAAGTCCGCAGTGAGGGAGGGGCAGGTCCCGGAGGAGGCGAAGTGTGGATGGGAGGGGACTTGGGAAGGCACAAGGAGTGGCTTGGCTGAGTGATGGATGAAGGTGGCATGGGTATGGGGTCTGCCTGTGGGGTCCCCCTGAGTGCGGCTCCACGCCTCACCTGTGTTGCCTGTCAGCATAACTGCTTGGAAAGAATGGGCAGGAGACAGTGGTATGGGCTCTCCTGGTGGCCTTCAGGAACAGATACAGCTACAACAAGGGGAACTCAAGCCGCTAAAAAGGTTGCATAAACACAGGAATAAATACTACGAGCTGGACATAGTACCCGGCTAAGAAAAGGGGCGCCAGACCTGGCTTCATTTGTCACCTCCTGGTGGGAAGCTGGAGAGTTGTCCTGTGGTTCTAGCTTTTCCTTTACTTGATTAATAGCCTTATATAATTCACTTGGCATTGGTGGGACTCAGTCTATCTACCTATAAAATGGGACAACAACGACAAAAAAGAAACCAGACAAGAGTTTCCATTGGGAGATGTGGGCAAGGTCCAGCATGAATATGACCAAATGCCCAGTGAGAAAAGAGCTGGAAGAGAGTGGGGGTTGGACAGCCAAAAGGAGGTGCAGGCCTGGAGAAGTATTGGCAGCTCCCTGCTGGCTGCGCTCCCTGGGAGAACAGCGGGAAGTGAGAAGCAGTCTGCGGATAAAGTGTTTATAGATCCGGGACCCTGGATGGGGCTGGGTGGGAGACACATGCAAGCGCGCACCTCTGTGAACTCCACGTTCGCTGGGTCCCCCAGGGTGGAGCCGTCGGGCTGCTTGTAGCCAGCATAGCGGATGAGCTGGGAATTCCAGACTCGGAAGTCATGCTTGCCGTCTGTCCTCTGGGGGAATATGGTGATGGCTGACCTACAAGGAACACACGGGACGCCTGGAGTCAAGAGAGGGCTTGTACGGGGAGGACGCAGCAGGAGAGGTGCTGCCTGGGCTGGCAGTGGCTCGTGGCTCAGGATGGAGCACATCTGTGCCCCCCGAGCAGCTGGCGGGAGGGTCTGCAGCTGCTCCTCTCTGGGAAGCCCTGGTCTGTGTGAGGGTGCAGGGCGTGGGTGCCAGTTGGCACAGCAACGAGGAGGCATCCTAGGCCTGGGACTTTATGGCCATGTGGACCTGAGCCAGCCTTCCAGGGAATTCTCTAGCAGCCGGTGGTCTCCAGGGGACCATCAGATCCTACCCCCACGTTGGCTTCTTTTGTAGATCTGGGCTCACGATGTGGCTCAGGGAGGCTTGAACTCATGACAACACTCCTGCCTCAGCCTCTGGAGTGCCCAGATTGCAGGCACTCACCACCACACCCAGGTAGGGTCCTTTTCTCAGCAGACCATGTGTTCCCAGCTCCAGTCTTTCTCCTACCACCAGCATTCCCTCAGCACCCTGGATAAATCCTCTAGACCTACCCCACCTCAGCTGCTGTTAGTTAACCCCCTTGCCCCAGCCTCAGTCCAGGCCCATAAATGTCCGTTGGCCAAAAGGGCCTGGGTCAATAACATTCTCACTGGACTCCCCACCCCTTGTACCATAGCGAAGTCTACAGACTTCTGATGACAAAGAAATCAGCTTGCATTCACAGTCGCATTGATTTAAGAGAAAACCATAGGCTGTCAGTGGCTGGCCTCGCCTGCCTATGGAAGGAACCATGCAGGCTGATTCTACAGTGAAATGGCTTGAAGCTGCTGTTGTGGGAAAGGTTCCCCACCCTGTTGGGGCCCAGGTCTCTTTCTTTCCCCTGTCTCTGATCATTTTATTACTGCTTTTTCATAGTTCATGATGGGCTTTATTCTGGAAAGTGCGTACATGCATTTAATGTATGCTGATCAATTTCAATCCCACGAGCCCTCTTTCCTCCTCCAGATGGAACTCGCCCCCATCTCCAGAAGTCTGCTTCTCAGTTTTTCATTCCTTCTTTTAATTCTCCATTAATTTATGTATTTTAAGGTAATATGCCACATGCATGACATCAAAGAAAAAAAATATCCACAGGAACATCTCAATAGATGTTGAAAGTCTTTGACAAAATTCAACACCCCTTCATGATTAAAATGCTCTCCTAAAAAAGGTGTAGAAGGACCCCACCTTAAGGTGGTAAAAGTTGTATAGGACAAGCGCAAGTTGACAGCACACCAAGTGAGGAACAACTGAAAAGATTCCCTCTAAAAGCTGAAGCTGGACGATGATGTCCGCTGTCATCACTTCTGTCCAGTGTGGCTCTCGAAAGTTTAGCCAGAGAGATCAGGAGAGGGAAAGAAATAAAAGAGACACAAATGGGAGGGGCAGAGGTGAAGTGATCCCTCTCTGCAGATGGAGTAATAACAGAAGACAGCAGTATCTTCAATAAGAGGGAGACAGCAGCAAGTGTTAGGAAAGAGTGATTTCCTAGCACCCAGGTGAATCACAGCTTTGCGTCTCTCCTTGGCATCATGTAAAGATGAAGGAAGGGAGGAAGGAAGGAAGGGAGGAGGTAACTTTTCATGAGGGGCCACAAGGTCATCTGTCCCACGCAGGAGCTCACGCCACCTGGAGCCACTGTCCCACCAGGGGCTGAGTCTCAGACCCTGGGAACCACTATCCTGGTTTCTTGTTGTCTTAGCCCATCTTAACTCCAGTCCACAGCCCATAGATCTTCTGCCGCATACGTTCCTGCAGGAATCCCTTGCGGTCCCTTCCCTGGGACCCCTGTGTGGTGGCAAACAGCACATTTGACTTAAATTCCCTTTCTGTAGATGGCATCTCCTGTCTCACTGACTTCATGAGGCTGTCCTTCTGAGTGAAGGTTTTAGGTCTTACCCTTCATGCAAGAGAATGCAGTATTTAATCCTGCAGGGCATGGGGGTCACGCTCAGGGGGTGAGTCTAGAGCCAGTGCTTAAGGTGGACATCACAATGTGAAAGATGTACTTAAAAATCGCTTAGTGATTTGGACACAGTGATTCATGTCTGTAATCACGGCATTTGGGAGGCTGAGGCAGGAGAGTTGGCAAGAGTTGGAGGCCAGCCTGAACTATACAGTGAGAACTTGCCTTGAAAAACCAAAATAAATTCAAATAAAAATCTTTTTAAAGTCCCAGTATTCTCAGAGGTTGAGGCAGGAAGGATTGCAAGTTTGAGTCCAGCCTGGGCAATTTAGCAAGGCTTCATCTCACAATGAAAATAAAGATTCAAATAAAAGGGGCTGTGAATGTAACTTAGCAGACGAGGCCTGGGTTCAATCCTGAGTGTTAAAAAGAAAAAAGATGTAGCAAAGACTTATCACCATATTGTAGGTGAATAAAGAATGAGTCAAACGGTTTGCTTTCTGGCATTAAGACACATGGCTGTGTCTTTGGTTGGAAACCAGATAAGGCCTGTTTGTGTAACATACACGTATATTTCGAAAGCCTGTTTAGGAACATCAGAATTACACAGAATGAGTGGGCTGGGAGGCTTTTGCTGGGTGTGGGAACGGAGGCCAACGGAAGCACCCAAGGCAGCTTTGTCTGCGCTTCCAGCTCCCCGAAGTGCACCGTGCTGATTAAGTTACACAATCCTCCCTGCCTCTCCTCCTCCTCTGTGGTGATCCTTCCACTGTCATGTAGAACCTATTTCTATGCCCTGATTGCATTCTTTATGCTCATCATTTTCAAATATAAGGTTAACACTTTAATAAAACAGGTCAGCTGAAAAATTTTTGACTCCATCTCATGAAGATTTCCTAGTTGATATTTGAGAAAAGGAGAGAGGCACTGCCAGACTCCAGGGGTGATATCCGTCCCCCCACCCAATCCTCTGTTCACAGCACCTTTTGAAAGTCACAAGAATAGGCCATTGGCTCTGTTAGGGTTGAAATATGAAGCATCCCCCAAAGACTCAGAGCTGAGTGGAGCGAGAGGCTGCTCACTCACCAACAGGGAAATGCACCCATGAGTTCTGAGCTGAGTGGGCTGTTAGGAGGTGAGGCCCCCCAGGAGATGGACCATGGGGCCACGATACGGGGGCTATACTGTACCTGGTTCCTGCCCCTTCCTCTCTGGCTCTTCTCTTGTGAACAGGCTTTCTCCCTCACACCCTTCTGCCATGCTGTTTGCCTTGGAACTGACTACCATGGACTGAGACCTTAGAAGCCATAAGCCAAAATAAAGCTCTCCTCCTTTAAGTTATTATCTGCAGGCATGTAGTTACAGGAACGGAAAAAAAAAAATCTCCTGGAGGGTTCATTGTGACAAAGCCTTCCTTGATGGCTGGATATGGGGAAGGCTCTTTGATATTTCAGCTCAGATGGCTTGGGAAAGAGACCTAAGCCCAGATCCCTTCTGGTGGAGCAGACAATGGGCACACGCCATCCTAAAAAACCCACATTTAATGCAGACAAGCTGCTTTTGTATAAGCTTGGGGTAGTGGCACAGGGAGGTCGGGAGACTGTCCTTGGAGTGACCCTGTATGTTTCAAAGATGAGGCCTGGCTGCTGTGGCTGAGAGCAGGTGCTAGAACCGCAGCAAGCAAGCACAGCCGCCGGGTGTAAGCAGCACAAAGGCCAGGTGCTGTGGGAGCCACGGCCCATGCCATGCTTCTTTGTGCATGCCACCTTTTTGTTTTTAGTTTTATGTTCTCAGCCCTTGTTAGTTTTTAAGTTTTAAGAGACAGGGCTCTCTGAGTCACTGAGCTGCCCGGCTGGGCTCAAATTGATGATCTTCCTGCCTCAGTCTCCCAAAACTTTTTTTTTTTTTGGTCCTCATATTGATGCAGGAGTCCAAGATGGGACCTGGGGGAGCCAACCTCCCACCAGCAGGAGGAGAAACTGTCTTTGAAACCAAGGGAGGTTTGCAGGCAGCTCCAGGCAACAAAGCAGGATGTGGTAAGAGCATGTCATCCTCTGTACTTGGGTTCTCCTCTTCCTGGGACTCTAAACGAGTCCCTCTCGCCCTCTTCCTGGGGGCTATAAAATGGGGAGGGGCTAAGTGTAATATCTGCGTCTGTAATTTGCAAGTCGTGCAAGAGTGTGCTTCTTCCAGAGATGCAGGCGGTGGGACAAGGAATGCCAGCCAACCCCGCCCAGTGTGGCCTGTCACTCAAAGAGAGATGTTCTCCGTCACCAGACACTCTCCCACCCAGCGGGCCAGCGCACCTGAGGTTCCCTTTGTTGGTGGCGTACTTGACGTGGTTGCAGATGTAGTTGAACATCCCGTGTGCCGTGGTACAGTCGCGGGCATCAAACACCTGGAAGAAGTGTGTGGTGTCAGAGGCCTCTTCCTCCCTCCCACAATCCAAGGCAGCCTGCCCACTTTGAGAGAATCCAGAGCCCGTCCCAGCCATGGGCCCGCTGGAATCAAGAGCATCTCATTACTAAGGTCCAAGCTGTTTTATTATTTTCTGTAGCCTATGCTAACAACCAAGGTCAATCAGACCAGGAAAACTCTTTTTTTTTTTTTTTTTTTTTGTCTTTTTGAGACAGGGTCTCACTATGCAGTTCAGGCTGGCCTTAAGCTCACTTTGTAGTTCAGGCTGGTCTCGAACTCATAACAATCTTCCTGCCTCAGCCTCCCTAGTGCTGGGATTACAAGCATGTGCCACCATGCCTGGCTGACCAGGAAAAGTCTTTCAAAAGTAGGCATGGGCTGGTTCATTTTCCGTTGGGTTACTAGGGATAGGGATTAAAAAAAACAAACACAGATCAGCATCTCCCATCCTAATGAGTAATGTGCTTACAATATTAAACTTTTATCTAGGATGAAATCAGATCAGGGGAAACAAACTAATCTCTTCAGGGAGTAGGCAGAGAATGAAAATCAGCCAAGAGAGGAGGCATGAGGCAAAAGGGAGTGGTAGGGTCTGCGGCAAACTGGAAAGCCTAATTCTACTAAGAGGTATGCAAATTTAGGTCAAAGAAAAGCAATGTTGGCTGAATCAGACATGGCTATTGTCAGAATTCGGCTATAATCTGAGGATCCAGGATCTAGTAGGTCACTGTGGTCAATAGGTAAAAGGATTTGGGACTTCCCAAAGTCCCATCTGTCCCCCTTCCCCGACTCCCTCACCAAAGGGCCTTCCAGGCCTCTTAGCCTCGCCACCCACCTGCAGCTTGGACCACTGGATTCTGCCCACGCAGCGGGCAGCATTCCGCCAGGCATGCTTGGCGCCATAGATGAGCTCGGTGTCTTTGAGCTGGTAGGTGCTGGTGCTTTCAATCTCCTTGTTCACCTCTTCCAGCCTGTCCATGTGGGCCTTGGAGCCGAATCTGAGTGAGGACAGAGGGCCATGGGAACATCACTGCCACAGCTTGGAAGCGTTCCTCCGATGGCCCACACGTAAAAAGCCTCATGGCCATCCTGCGGTGCTGTTGGTAGGTAGGGGCACCTTTAAGAGGCGGGGCCTAGTGAGAGGAAGTTAGGTTATTGGGGGCGTGTCCTTGAACCGGATTACACACTGCTGCGGGTCCAACAGCAGCAGGGCCAGGCAACCAGGGACCAACATCTCTAAAAGATCAGCCGAAATGAAACGTATCTTCTTTGTAAGTTGATTCTTCCAGGTCCTTGGTACAATGACAGAAGGCTGAGAACACCCTCACCCTCTGTCCTGAAGTAGAGGTTGACAGAAGGGACAAGATATTATAGGAAGCCACGGCCACAGAGAGCCCCAGGTTGATGCCAATGCACAAGAGACTGAGCGTAAAGCAGACGCTGGACAACTCAAATGCCCACAAAATATGCAGGATAAACTGGCTCGGTGGGGACTGTGACGAGAGGCAAACCAGGTCCCCAGGGGGCAGTCAGGCCATCACTGCGGCCGATCGCCTGCCTGACAGGAATGGGGGTCCTGGGCTGTCAAATCATATCGAAAACAACTTTTAAAAGAACGTTAAAAATTAATCTTAGGCTGCTCAGAAGGTATATGGATCAGAACGATACATCCTCAGGCAAAGAAATGATACTATAGTTTTTGTGGAAATGACTTCCTGGTGGTGGCCCCCCTCTCCCTACAAGTGACTGTTCCCTTTTATTTTTCTTTGTGGTACTAAGGATGGACCCTCGGGCCTTGCACATGCCAGGCAGGAGCCCTACCACTGAGCTACATTCCCAGACTTTTTAAATTTATATATTGGATGGGGAGATGGCTCAGTAGAATAAGTGCTTGCTTGTCTAAAGGCCTGAGTTCAATCCCTGGTTCTGAAAAAAAAATTATATATTGGTACTGGGGGTTGAATCCAGGGCTTTGTGCGTACTAAACACACATTCTGCAGCTGAGCTCTATCCCCTGATCCCTCAAACTGTAGAATTTTCAGATTAGGGGAAAAGTCTATGAAAATATTCTAAAGCCTGAAAAAAGTTGAAATCTGAAATATGTTGGTTCCAAGCATTTTGGATAAAGAATACTCAATAGTGTATTCTACTCTGGAATACCACTTTATACACTCACTTCCCATTGATGGAGTTGAGTAGTTTTTTTCTATTGATTTTTAAAATTACTGTTTGGTCTGGGGAGATAGCTCAGTGGCCTAAGTGCCTGCCTGGCAAGCACAAGGACCCAAGTTCAATCCCTGGTACCACATGCCCTGCCAGCACTGAAACTGGGCATGGTGGCTCATGCCTGTAATCCCAGTGTTGGGGAAGCTGAGGCAGGAGGATCACTACAAGTCTGAACTGCGTAGGAAGACTCTGTACCAAACAAATAAATAGAATAAAATAAAACTAATTTTTAAAATTTTGAAATGGTCTTGTTAAGTTGACCAGGCTGGCCTTGTGCTCTCCATCTTCCTGCCTCAGCCTCCTGAGTAATTGGGATTTGAGGCAGGCACCACATATGAACTTTCTTTGTGATTTTGTTCCTATGCTAAGTAACGTTTCTGTGTGCATGACTTCTTATAAACAAGCATAAGCATCCTGGGTAAGGAATTGCTTGAAATATTTCAGCTTGAGGGAGGCACAGTGTGGAGTGAACCCAGGGCTTTTGCTCTGAGCTACAACCCTAGCTGTATTTATGGTTTTTATTTTGTGACCATATCTTACTAGGTTGCTGAGTTACTCAGGCTGGACTCAAACTTGTGATCCTCCTGCCTCAGCTTCCCAGAGTGCTGCGATTGCAGCTGTGTACCACATCCGGTTTGAAGTTTCAGATTTTCAGCAACCCTTTTGCAGGCCAAACTGAAACACTTCTAAGGGCTGGCACTGACCGTTTGGCTGCCAGTCTTGGACCTCTGGTGGCGGGCAGAGGTCTTACGCTCAGGGAGTGGCTCGCCCATCTGTAGTTGGAGCTTACGTCCTTGTCCCTGGCACTCGGTAACTTTTCCCGGGTGTCCCATGGCGGACCCACACTTGCCTTTTAATTGAGGAGTAGTACTGATCCAGGAACTCTTTGGCGAGCGGGAACAGCTGACCCTTGGTGCGGACGTCTTCCGGCCTTCGTGTGTGCTGAGATGGTAGCATGATGGAGCCCGTGCAGATGTGCTCCGTGCAGCCCGTCTCCTGCGGGGTCAAGACAGACTCGGGCCACTGCTTTGCTGGCCGTGGGCCGCAGCCCAGGCTCTCGCATGCACAGCCAAGTTGCTCTGGCTCTTTATCCCAAGGGGATTCTCGGTGGCCAGCTCCAAACTATCATCAGCCTAGCTGGGGAGCAGGGAACCATGTCTTAAGGTCCTCAAGATGTTTATTGTCATCTGGGGGAGTAGGGAGTGATCTGAGTAGGAATCTGCGTCCTTGGCAATCAGTTCCAGAATATGTACTGATCCCATGTCAATCAAAAAGAAAGAGCTGATTACCCCCATTCTTTCCCTCCCTGTATTCTCTTTGTGTCGTGACTTTACAGCAGCTTCCATGGGGATGTGGCATCTGTTCTGCACTCCTTGGATGTGAGGTGGCTTTGGCCTGTAGAATGTGACAGAAGGGACCCTGGGCTATGTCCAAGCCGGGACCTCAGGAGACTTTGCATCCTTCTGCTAACACAGGCGGCAAGCCCAGCTGTTTTGCTGGGAAAGGAGTGTTTCTGTGTGGAACACAGCTGTGTCAGCTGGGGCCACCCTGCACCAGCCTGCCCTGAGCTGTCCCTGTGGGTGACTGCAAGCTCATGGGCTAACCTCACTGAGACCACCTGTGTCCTCAGATCAGCAGAACCACCCTACTAATTTAGAAACTCTTGAAAAAAAATACATAATCTCCTTCAAACACTTAAACTTGGGGGCCTGTTTGTTACGCAGCAATGGCTAACTGATGCAACTTGCCTCCAAAATGCCCATTTTCAACAGAAATTTAAAGCAATGTGTTGACCATTGAAATATGATATAGAAATTTAGAAGACACACTGCAGTATCAAGGAAAGGTTAGCAAATTCTCCATCAGTGGCCAAATTGAGAGACAACGAGAGTATTTTCTGAGCCAGGGTACATGCTACCCTGATAAAAGCGTCTACACAGGTGAGTGAGAAATCATCAGCGATTCTCCAGCAGGGATGAACTTCCTTCTCAGACCTTTTGGTTGCTCTATGTGGGCTGGGGTAGTGACGCCTCAGAGGTCAGGCCAGGGTGATGCTAAGCCTTGCGCCACGCACAGGCCAGCTGCCACAGCCCCGGCGTGTCTGGCTCCAGATGCAGGCAGGGCTGAGGCAGACCCACTTGGGTCTGTTCTGGGTGGGGTGACTCACCAGCGTGCTCTTGAGATGCAGGGTGTCTGTAAGGACCACGTCGGTCTCCCAGTTCTTGACCTTGAGGAAGCGGGGGCACTTGGAGGGGCTGCCGTTCTTGGGTGGGGACTGCCTGCCCGAAGCAGGGGGCTGGAGGAGAGAGTACGAGCGGAGGATCAGGCAGGCCTTGAGGCTGCACGGCCTCCGCGTGAACTGTCGTCGCCACCCTGAATGGCCTGAGCCCCCTCAAGTGGGGGTCTCCCCCTCTGGAGACCACCAGAGCAGCCAGCAGCAGTGGATGGGGGCCGGACAAGCCTCAGGCTGAGCGGCACCGGCCCATTCCCTCGAGACCTTACCCGTCAGGATTCCACCTCGCGTGGTTTTGGGTGGTGCCTTATTAGCCCAGGCAGAGGTGTACCCGTGTGGTAGACCACCATCCGTCCCCCAGCAGCTAGACGAGAGACAGCAGGCACACTCACTACAAAGGCCTCACTGGGGAGGGGAGGTGACAGGCGGAAGTGTTTAGTGATGTTCGTACAGAGAGTAGCAGCCCAGTGGGGTGGGATTCAGGAACTGACTCCAGGATGGAAGATAACCCCAAAGGACAGACGCCGAAAACTACATTCTATAAGGACTTACTATGTGCAAAACACCAATCATTATTTCCATTTTACAGATTAGAAAACTGAGGAACCGTGGCTTTCTGTGAAGAAGAAAAGAGACCCAGGTAGCTCGCCTCTGTCTCACATCCTGGGTACCCCAGGCAAGGCTGGGGTCTGGGCAGCAGGGTGTCCTTCCCCGTTGTCAGTGCTATGCTCATGGGATTGCCAGCCTCCAGGACCTGGGGCCAAATAAATGTGTACTCTTAAATAAATGTTGCTTGCCTGTGGTGTTCCGTGTAGGCACAGGCCATGTCTACAGTGGTATTCAAATACCTGTGGTAATACCCCAGGGGCTGAGCCACAGAACCTTGGGGAGGTGTGGGCACTGGTGTGGGCACTGGGGCAGGGAGGGTGGATGGGTGGGGAGGAGAGCAGGGCCTGAGGCCATCTGTTGGGGGTCCAGATGTGCGGCAGGACAACAGGCACTTTTGGGTGACAGGAGCCACGGGCGTGCTGTTCCCAGAGGACTTGAATTTGGCAAGGCAGGCCGTGAGCTCGGGGCCATTGCGAGGCTGTGTTGCTGCCTCCTTGCTAAGGAGCCTGAGAGGCCCTGAGGATACTGCCCTGGGCCGGGTGTCCTGCACACGGGACGCCCAGCTCAGCCCACCGCCAGGGAAGCCCGCGTGGGCGGCTGCCTGCTCCGAAGCAGAGGCCTGCAGACCGCAGCCCTGGGCACACCCCCAGGCCTGCCGCCGGCTTCTGTCCAGCCCGAGTGAAGCACAGTTTTTCCACTTTTAGACTGTTGGCTACAAAAATCCAAAGAAGAACAATACTTTGTGACACGTGAAAGTTATATGCAGTTCAAGTTCCAGGCTCCATAAATAAAGGTCTGCAGGGCTCAGCCACACGCGTTTATCCCTGCGTTGTGTCTGGGTGGCTTCTGTCGGACTCAGGTGGCAAAGTGGGTAGGGGTGTTGGGGACCAAGACTGGACACCCCTCAAGCCGGCACTATTGCCCTTTACCCAACAGGTTTGCAGATGCCGGAGGGAAAGGATCTAATTCCAGTGGCTGAATACTAAGTGTCACACATCCCTGCTAGAGAGTTCCCTGATCTTTCTTTAAAACACTGCTCAGCCCTGCCAGGCATAATCCTAGTGCTCAGGAGGCTGAGGCAGGAGGATGGCCACGAATTCAAGGTCAGCCTGAACTATACCCTGTCTTGAAACAACACGACTCCCTGAAACGTCCCCCAGCCCTGCCACCGCACTCTCTGCTACCCTCCCCGTGCTTCAGATGTCGTCAGAGCGCTTGTCCCTGCCTGCAGTGACTGTGACAGTATGCGTGTGCAGGTGCACGTGTGCGCGAGAGCGTGTGCGCGTTGTGAGAACTGGCATGTGCATGTGCATGTGGGAGTAGGTGCTCACGCCAGTGTGTGTACGAGAATACACGTGTGTACGTGTTCGAGCACATGCAAACATATATGTGACCGCGTGTGTCGGTGTAAGGATACATGTGCATGCCACATGCATGTGCACGTATGAGAACACGCATGTGACACGTGTGTATCTATCTATCTTCATGTCTTATTGCTTTACGTATATTCAGGTAACACAGGTGTCTCTCGGTATCGGCAGGCATCTGGTTGCTTTGAAGGCCAAAACAGCACAGATGTTCAAGTGTGCTATAAAATGATGTAATGTTTGCATAAAACCTGTGCACGGCCTCCCATGTAGCTTAAGTTATTTCTGAAGTACTTACGATGCCTGATACAAGGTAAATGCTATGTACACAGTTGTCACCCTGTACTGTTCAGGGAATAGAGACAAGACCAAAGGAGGTGCATGCACATTCAGAATAGCTGTGATCTTCTTTTCCCCCCTTGCACAGTTTCTGTCTGCAGTTGGTTGATGCTGTGCCTGTGGAGCCCGGAACACAGAGGGCTGGCTGGTTTCTGAAAATCCACTCTTCAGCCTGCACTGTCCCCACCCTTGGGACGGCGGCACCCCAACACGCACTCAATAAGCACTTGGGGTCTGAATTAGAGCGCATCGTGTCTCGCCAAGTTCTCACGTTGCAGCCTTGTGCTACAGTGCGGCTTCACGGGCAATAAGCAGGTAACTTGTATCTCCCAGAAAATGAGTAGGGTGGTGCCCTCAGCGAGTGGTATTGGTGGCCTCTTCCTCTCTCTTATGGGGGAAACATGGTCATCTGCAAGCCAGGAAAGAGGGTCCTTCTCGGAAGTGGACGATGCCAGCATCCTGATCTCAGACCCCAGGCTCCAGAACTGCGGGAACACACACTTGTGCCCTTTCGGCCCAGGAGAGTACAATCCAAAGCCTAAACAAATTTTGGAATGGCGGAGTCATTTATGCTCAGCAGAGGACTCTGCTCTGGCTTTAGTGGAGAACACAGATGCCCTGCCGCTGTCAGAGCTGGACATTAGAGCTACGGGTGCTTCCTGACCTGCCACGGGGCCCCATCCTGCCAGGCCCGTTGTGCACTGAGAGCATCATAAGTTGGAAATGCGTCCAATCTGCTTAGCAGCTTAGCAGCACAGCACACTGCCGAGTGTTGGCTGTCCCCCCGACTGCACGGTTGACCGGGAGCTGTGGCTAGCTTTCCCTGGCCAGCACACAGAGGGCATCATCGCACACACCCTCGGCCAGGACAAGATCCAAATCCCCAACATTCCAAGTGTGATGCACTGCATGCATCTCGCTTTCACGCCGCTGTC
The DNA here is from genome assembly GCA_004027165.1 of Ctenomys sociabilis. Lineage (NCBI taxonomy): Eukaryota > Metazoa > Chordata > Mammalia > Rodentia > Ctenomyidae > Ctenomys > Ctenomys sociabilis. The sequence continues at coordinate 12,006 of PVKA01016022.1, read as the reverse complement.
CGGATAAAAACCCCTAAGTCCAACCAGCGCATGCGGGGGATCTATATGTGATGCGGAGGAGGGGCTGAGGGGAGAGACCCCTGGGAAGCAGGGGTGGTCACACTGCAGGGTGAAGAGGAGAGCCACGTGGCTGGGCATGAGAAATAGAGCCAGGGGTGCAGATTAGAGGAGAATGCAGGGGGAAAGAGGTCAAGTTGGACTTGGCGCTTCCGGTCCATGTGCAGGAAGACTGGTGAGCTTTTTTGGGGGGGACCATGGGAAACACTGAGCAGGAGCTTGTGGCAGGAGCACGAGAACCGGGAAGATGTAGACACAGAGGCCATGCGCCTGCCCTTCCCAACAACAGCAGTGAGGGTCACATCATTGTCACGAGCCTGAGTCAGGAGAACCAGCTCTGAGAGCAGCGGCCAGCATGGGGGGGCACCCGTGAGACCCAGAGTATCTTTGGAGGTGTTACATGCTGAGTTGTGTCCCCTGCCACACCAACTCATAGAGGGCCACTCTCAACCCGAATACCTCTGAGTGTGATCTGATTTGGCAAGAGTGTCTTTATACAGGTGATTGTATTAAGATGGGGAAGCTAGGGGGTGTCCAATCTAATACTGCTGCCGTGCTTAGAAAAAAGGAAAATTTGGGCTGACTATGGTGGCATATGCCTGTAATCCCAACACTCTGGGAGGCTGAGGCAGAAGGGTTACAAGTTCAAGGCTAGCCTGGACAACTTAGTGAAAACCTAGTGATCAATCAATTAATTAATCAATCAACAGCTAGGGATGTGCTTCATTTCAAAAGCCCCATGCTCAATTCCAAGTATCAAAAAGTTTTTTTTTTTTTTTAAGGGAAATTTGGAGACAGCCATAGTCACAAGGAGAACGGTGTGTAGGCACAGAGACAGCCATCTATCAGCCCGGGAGAGTTGCCTGGCGCATGCCCGCTCGCAGCCTTCGAAAGGAACAAGTCTTGCTATCACTTTGGCTCTGGCCTCACAGCCTCTGTGCCTGGGAGCTGGTAAATCCTGTGTGTAAGCTGCCCTGCTGGAGGTGCTTAGTTGCGATAGCCCTCGCAAACGAATCCAGGCATGCAGGCTTCCGTTGGTGCAAGACTGGTAGACTCTGATTCCTGTCCTGCTGGCACAGGCCGCGGCCCCTGCATTAGGAGCCTGTGGCAGCTTGCCCCGCTTGGCTTGGCCGGAAATGAGGGCCACATGCTGGGGTGGACCTCGGCAGCTGGCCATCCACACCAGGGGCCAGACGCCACACGCTGCGTGCTTCCTGCACGGCTCCAGCCTGTGGGGCCCCCTCTCAGGGCTGCTAATCTGCTAATGTAACCTGCTCACAGGCTGAGGCAGCTCTAGGTCGAGGACCACAGACCCACAGGGCAGTGGGCCCTGCCCATCCATGCAATTAAGCAACTGCTACTTAGAGAACTTAGAATTGGTTTCGCAGCTTGCAGCGTAATTTCCTTGTGGTGCACTCAAAGCATTACATCAAATGTGATTCATTCTCTTCTTTTTTTCTGAGACTGGTCTCACTGTGTAATCCTGCCTGGGCTCGAACTCCCTATGTAGCCCTGGACGACCTTGACTTTGTGATCCTTCTGCCTCAACCTTCCAAGAGCTGGGGTCACCATCAGATCCAGCCAAAGCGATTCACTCTTTACAACAAGATGCCTGCAGTCGCTAATTCTCCGGCTTACTCTGCTTCTGCAGTCCATTTTCTACAGTCTGTGGGCCACAGCAAGAGGGAGATCGGAGCTAGATAGGTCAAAACTTGGGAGCAGAGGCAGTTCAAGGGCTTGGGAATAAGTAATATTTAAACTAGATTAGATGACTTTCAATTTGGTCCCATTACCAGACTAGAGCAGATAGGTATCCTAGGAATTAATTTCTAAATGGAATCTAGTAATTACCTTGTGGCCTGCCTCCATGACCTGGCACTGTTCTGGGCGTAGCGGTTCAAGGCATTAATCTTTAATTACTACATGTGAGTGTTGAAAGTGCGCCCGAGTGTTTAGCTTTTAAAGTATCCCGCGACCCTCAGAGAGTGAAAGTCGGTTGTCTCTCTCTTGACCTCAGAGGTTTTTTTCCCCTCCAGGGGTGAGGGGGTAGCGACTGCCATTTGTCCATCCACAAAGAAAGGAGGAAAAATCTCCGCTCTGACTCAGCTCAGTGACCAGGGTCTGAAGGCAGAGTGATGCAGTCAGGGAATGAATGTGCAGAGAAGTGGCACCGGCCACAGTGTCGCTGTCCCGCCGGGCAGCAGGAGGGACGGTCCATACTGAGTACATTCACTATGGCAATAAACAGTTAGCAAAATACGTGGAAATTCCTGCAGGGCTGCACCAAATACTTTCAATTCAGGTTGTACTTGCTGGCTGTGCCCTGGCTCCAGCCCCTTGGGCTGTGGCAGGACTTGGGGTCACAGAACAAGCGACACTGCACAGGGGGTAGGGAGGTGAGGCCAGGAGAAGACCCGGGCTTGGTAGCAATTCCTGTAAGTGTGTTGGTAGAGCACTCAGTGCTTCAAAGCACCCTGGGAACCTGAGAAAGGGGATACCAGGGTCAACCCAACCTGGGAGTCCAGCTGTGATTATTAGCCTGGCCAAGGCTGGAGAAGGCTGACCCTGGGAGCTGAGTGGCAGCTTTGAGGAGGGGGCTTGGGGCACCTTCTGCGTAGAAGAATTCATCTCTCAAACATAGGAGGTTAGAGAGAGGCCTGGGAAAGATGGTAACATACAATGCCCTGAGGGGTCGGCCTGGGGGAGCCCAAGGTACCTGCTACAGGGGCCCGGTGAGCTCTGTGTGTCACGTGGGGGCTAGAGTCTGCCCAGCCCCAGTACCACAATGTGACGCCTGCCTGTGTGTATGGCTGTGTCTGCAGCTCGTCTTAGAGCAGAAGTTTCTGGAAGTCAAAGCAGGCATTTGGTGAGAAAGCTTGATGTGGCTTCGGGTCACTGACCATGTTCAGGTCAGTTTCACTTCTCTCTCTGTCTTTCTGTCTCTGTCTCTGTGTCTCTGACTCTGTCTCTTTCTCCCTCTCTTTGGTGGTACGAGGAATTGAACTCAGAGCCTTTGCACTGAGTTACATCCTAAGCTCCCTCTTTTTATTTACTTATTTTTATTTCGAGACAGGGTCTCTCCGAGTCACTGAGCTGCCCGAGGTAGGCTCCAACTTGCGATCTTCCTGCCTCAGCCTCCCGAAGTGCCGAGACCACAGGCGTGTGCCATCACGTCTGCGCTGGGTCACTGTGTGTCCACTGGCTCACTGACTTGTCATGGTAACCCATTCTTTAGATGAGGAAATGGAGGGTTGGAGAGGCCAACTGGCTCTACGGACATTAAAGCGGCAAGAGCAGCGGAGCTGGGCTGGGAGTCGCGGCGCCCGCCGGGGGCCCTTCTACATCTCTCTCCAGGGCCAGGGCCCTGGACCCGGGTACGCACTTTGCTAATGCAGATAGCGGACATCATCAGAGCAGAGAGAGGAGCAGCCTTTTCAGGACGCATCGCGTGGTCTCCTGTAAAACGGGGTTCGTACTTCTTCCTTTTGCCTCATGCTTGCACTGTCAGGATTAGCTATGTGCCTTCAGCAGCAAGATTAGAATTAGCTAAACAAGAATGTAACAGCATCAAATAATTTTTTTGAGCACTTATTCTGTGCCAAGCCCTGTGGAGTTAAGATTGGGCATCAGGGCTCCATAGCCTGGGCGCAAATCCCATCTCCATCACTTACTATGTGACCTTCATCAAGCCACTAAATGCTTTGTGCCTCAGTTTCCTCATCTATAAAATGGGGAGAATAATAGTACAGCTGCATCTCAGTATCCACAGAAGACTGGTTCTAGGATTCCCCCTGCAGATATGAAAAGCAGGGTGTGGAAGTCGCTTCATTGACAGATGCAGTGTTCACCCAGAACCTACACACGGCCACCTGGGTACAGCCGGTGGGCTCTACGGGGCTTACACCTGGGGTGAGTGCTACTTGTTACGTTGTAACACGTAGAGCATAACAGAGTAGCACAGTCTGCACCCATTTAGCACAGATGGGTCTGCTCTGGAATATTCTCCCTCTGTGGCCAATAGGCTGTGTGGGTGTGGAACTCATACACAGCCAGCTGGACCTTCTGGGCTTGGGTTGGGGATGAAGACAGGAGGACCTAAAGTGCTTAGCCCAGTACCTGGCGTTGCTCAATGCTTTACTAACTTCTGGAGTGCTTGAAAACACTTGCTTTGATTTTTGAGACAGGGGCTCACCGTGTAGCCCACGCTGGCCTCCAACTTGCGATCCTCTTGCCTCAGCCTCCTGAAGGCGGGGGCTACAGGTATGCCTGGCTGGCTCAACACCGACATGTCGCACAGGACGACCTCATTCCCTTTGTCCTGGAACCAGAAGCACCTATGAGCCACTATGAGGAAAGGGGGCTCAGAGAGCTATTAGTCATCTGATCGAGGTCACCAGCTGGGAGGGGGCCCATCCCGGTCCCGCCTCTGAGTCTGTGGCCCCCAAGTTGTGGGCGAGTGAACCCCAGGGTGGCAGTGACTGCACACCTGCTGCCACCACCATGACTTATTTTTATCCTGACATCATTAGCGCGCATGAGTCAGGGCTGACTGTGGTTTCCGCCGCCGGCTGGAGGGTCGGTGGCTGGGAGGTGGAGTGGTTTGTCCAGCTGCCTGGCCGGGTCCTCTTGGTGATGGTAGGGAATGCACCAGCTCCGGGAAAGAAAGAAAGGGATGAAGGGGGGAGGGGGGAGAGAGAGAGATGCCCTGGCAAGTTTTGATCCTCTGGAGAAGGAGAAGGAGGAGCCCATGTGTGTCTCCCCTGAGCTGTCACTTGGAACCCTCTGGAGGCTGCACGGGGGCTGCCGTTTACCTGGAAGTACAGAAAGGCTCCTCAATGGATTCTGACAGTTTGAAAGCAGCCAAGAGGCCCTGGGTCCTGGGATAAGAAATTGCCAGGTTGGGAGGGGGAATTCTCCGGTGAGAGCTCGAGGAGTGGGAGGGCAGCCCGTCGGGGGACAGGAGGGCAGTTTCCAAGTAGAGACATCACCTCCCCTGGGCCAGGTCTCCCCAGCTGTCCCCATTAGAAGCTGTACAAATGTTTAATTAGCATTTCGGAGTGGGGCTCTGTCCCCAGGCAGGCCAAGGTTCTACCCCATCTTCCTCCGGAAAGGAAATTAAATGGCAGGGAAACAAGGGCTTAAGAAGAGGAGGAGCTGGAAAGGGCCTACTGAAGTCCCACCATCGTGGGTGGAGGGTGCACGCATAGCAGTTTCTCATGTTTTTAATCCATGGTAGCATTTGTTAGCAGATAGGTATTTTAAAAGGCCTTTAGAAGGATGTCCTAGGCAGCATTAGAAAGACCATCTCAGAGGTCTCCTAATGACCCTTAGCAAGAAAAAAATGTAGTAATCAGCTGTAGCCTCTCCTTTTTACTATGCTGCCTTTCTGTATGTTTTCTAGGCAAACTCCTACCTAATCTTCAAAAGCCAGTCCAACATCACCTCTTGGTAAACCCTCACTGCAGCCTGCTAAGGTATTTATTCCTAGCATCTCTCTCTCTCTCTCATTCAACACGACGTCTGCTCACATGCAGGTTTTGGAGCAAAGTTTGGCAAAGGCTGAAATGAATCGCTATTCCTTCAGGGAGCTAAAGGTCTGCAGCGGCAGGAAGTTCTTTCTTGGGTCTGGCCTGCATTCAGCTTGCTGCATGTGGGGCCGCCTGCCTGGGTGTGCGTGAAAGTGCTGCTGCCGCTTCTCCCTGCCTGACTCAGGGCCGCAGGCGGTGGCCAGGTCACTGTCTGTGTGCCCATGAACAGCACCAAGGCCCCATGGGTTCTCTATAAAGCAGAGAATGTGGGTTACAACCGGGATGAAGGAAGCTGGCTCCAGGAGCTCCAGGTAGCATGATATGAGTGGGCAGTGCAGAGGCTAAGTATAGGAGTCATTTTTTTCAGAATGGAATAGGACACTGTGTTTTGTACTAATTTGCTCAGCCCGGGAGCATTTCTGAGGCCCGTGGCTATGGAGGCGTCTAGCAGGATAACAGGGCCGATTTCTTAGCTCTGGAGTTGGGCCTCCCGTATATCCCAGGCTTGGGTCCTGCCTTCTTTCAGCTTTATCCCTGAGAGGCATTTAGAAAGTCAAAGCACAGACAGCAGCGCTGGGAAGACCTCGAAGGCCCTGGCTTTGGGGCTCTAGGGTCACAGCCTATACTGGAAACGGAAATCCTCACTTGAGTCTCTGCTGGAGGCCTCAGGCTGAGACTCCTCGCTCAGCTCCCTGGACCTGCAGAGGATTCTGTCTCCCTCCATTTCCCGAGACCTTTGAAGTCCATGTCTTCTTCTCCAAGGAAATGGGGTTTCTCTGAGGAGGCCCCAGGGCACTTAACCCTCCCTGTCCCTTCATTACCAAGCTTACAAAGAGGCCATTGGTTCCACTGGAATCTCTGCTGTCCTCAATACTGAGCTCAACATGCAGGTGGTGCTGGTAAGGATCTTGGTCTTCCTGAACTGGAGATCAAACCCAGAGCTCCACGCCTGTAGGAAAGCACTCTGCCACTCCCAGCCTCCCTCTCCCCTCTTCTTCCTCTCCCTCTTCTTCATTTAAGACAGAGTCTTCCAAAGTTGCTCAGGGTGACCTTGAACTTGAGGTTCTCCTGCCTCAGCCTCCTAAATCACTGGGATTACAGGTGTGTGTCACCATGCTTGGGGCAGACCGACACACTTTAAACAAGGTGCGTGGCCTGAAAGAAAGGGACCACAGTTCTGCACCGGATTCCAGCTTCTTTCTGGTATCCCCCGCTTCATTCCATACCCAGAATTCAAAGGCTACTGCTGACCAAGAATTATAAAGCCTGATAGGTGGACGTAACAAGGAAGTCAGAGAAATCAGCAAAGTGGCCAGGGTAGTTTCAGAAGCAGAGCATTTTGAGCTGGAGGTTTTGAGGGACAGGCCCTTGCCTTACCTGTGTAAGCCCGTGGGTTCTATACTTGTCCCCGGCTAAAACTCAAACAAACAAACTGCCGTATTAAATGTAGAAGAATCTTTTTCATTTTGTCACACACACACACACACACACACACACACACACAATCTTTCTCATTTTCCCCTATGGCATAAGGATCTCTTATCTGCTCTGTTTTACTTGTTGCTTATAATAAAGATACAGATTAAAAGAAGATTTAAATTCTATCCTATTATAAGAAAACCAACTCTAATGACATAATAAATGACAATGGACACTTGGTCTCAATGACAGGGTGACAGGCAGCAAACTGAGGACTCCTGCCCTATATAAGGAGGGCACCTACTAGAACCTGCCCCAAATATGGACTTGCTGTGAGCAGATTTTGCATGTTCTAAAGAAAAGCTGAAAAAAAAAAAAACCCTTAAAAAGGGCCTGAGAAGATGGCTCAGTGGAATAAGCACTTCCCTGGCAAGGGCCTGAGTTCGACCCCTGGTTCCTCAAAAAAAAAAAAAAAAAAAAAAAACAAAAAGAAAAGAGAAAAGAAAAGCTGTACATATTTTTATGTGAACCACTTAAAAATGGCAATAAAGTAACCCACTGTGTAGGCCTGACCTGGGTACCTATAGCTGGGATCTGCAGGAAGCTCTTTCTGTCCCTCTTTGTCTTGGGAGCTGTCATGATTGACACACTGTCTTGAAACCTGTTGCCAGCGCCCTCACTTTGTAAACACCCTCAACCTGTCCAAGAAGAAGGCTGGGAGGCTGAGAGGCTGCCTCAGCAGGGGCGGCCTGCGTACAGTATAAGGGGGCAAAAGAGGCTTGTTTCCTTCGCTGTTTGCGCATGTTGCTTTTCTGCCCCTGTGCCTCGCCACTCTTGCTTGGAGCCCACTGATTACAGGCTGAAACCTCCACAAACTGAGAGCAGAATAAACTTTTCCTTCCTTCATTTTGGGCGTTGGGTATTTTGTCCTAGCAACAGGAGAAAAAGCAGTCAAGAGAGGAAGGTTCCAGGCGTGGCCATACCCCTTCCTATGGACGTCATTATGGCTGTTGCTGTTGTATATCAGGGATCAAATTCTGGGCTCCATACATGCTGTACCAGCCCATGGCCAAGTGTAGCTTTGAACTTTTTGTCTTTTGTCTTTCAGGACAGAGTCTTGCTTAGTCCTCCACGCTAGGTTTGAACCTGTGATCCTTCTGCCTCAACCACTGAGTGCTAGGGTAATGGGCGTGTGTCACCAGACTCAGAAAGCCTTACGTTTTGAAGACTGTAATAAATGTTTGCAATTGTGCTCTTCTGCCAACTGCACCCAGGTATCACTAGTAGAGGAAGACTCCACCCACAAGGACTGGGGGTCTGACCTTCCAAGAAGTCCCCCGGGTCTTCTCCTTCTTGACCGGACACCAAACTCTAAGGCAAAGCAGTTCCCACCAGGGCTCTGGCATGTCCTGCCCTCCCTACTGCAGCCATGAGGGCTTGTCTAGCCAAGCTGGTATTATTAAAGATGCCATCCATTGATTGGGTGGAGGGAAAAGGACTCGGGGTGTCCCCACTGAGTGACTGGGTGCTGGCGAAGCCTCCCATTGGCCGCTGCGCCCCTGCTCTGCTGCCACGCACAGGGTGGGTCAGAAGCCCATGGCTCCTGCAGGTCGCTCTGGCCTGGCCACCAGCTGCTTAGGCAAGAGAGGACAAGACACTGCACGTCCAGCCAAACGAGGGACTCTTGGCAAAGGGTCCAGCCTCAGCTGTCAGCACACATCTCAGTGGACTGGCAAGGATGGAACCCTTGATGACAGATGGAGCTGGTGAGGCTGGGAAGAAACAGCCTGCTTCTTGGCCGGCAGGACGGGCGCCATCTCTGTGGAGTGCACTTGGGTGATTTCTGCCCAAACCCTAAACATGCATGACCTTGGTCTCAGTGTCTCCGCTTCTAGGAACTTCTGTCACTAGGAAGCCTGCTCACGAGCCATGTGAGCCCTCTGCACAAGGTCAAGGATGACGGCGCTGTCACGGCGAAACGGCAAATGGCCAAGTGTCTATTATAGAGGACTCACACGACGAATGATGGCCTAGCAAGCAGCAGAAGGTTACGCAGCTGGTACAAGTAGCCAGGCCTCTCTTGCCCTGCGATCTGGGACCTACCTACTAGCAATGCTGATCAGTGAAAAACCAGGGTGCAAAACAATAGGTATAATAGGTTTCCAGTTGCAGAAAAATACAACAATAATATGTAGAAGATATTATTCAAAGAATACACAAAACCAATTAACATTGCTCGCCTCTCAGGAGGGGGAGTGTGGCTGGGATCACAGGAGAGCAAAACATTATCATTAGGGTATCTTGGATTGCATTTAAAACTGGAAACTTTTCTCGCCAGAGACAGAATTTAAATTTGAAAAAAAAAAAAAAAAACAGCAACTTGCCAACAAATCCAAAGTAAAGGAACCTTGCAGCAGAGCTGGAGTTCACTTCCTGGGATCAGCGCTTCCAGCCCCAAGGCAACCTGCTCTGCTGCTCTGGGCGCTGGTGCCCCGCTTCCGGCTGGTGCCCCACCTCCTCTCCACTTGGGGGAGGGAAGGGGGGAGAGGCAAGGCACAGAGTGAGCCTGGGGGCTCCGCTCCTGGGGCCACGCCGGCAGCCACACTCACCTGCTCCTTTTCTGAATATGGGTTGTTGAGGACGACAGGCGCGTCGCCACCCTTCCCCTGCAGGTCGTTGAAGACTCTGTCATTGTCCCCACCAAGGGCCAGTGCTTTGTGGGACTTGCTGTCCAGGTCTCTGAAAGAGAAGGCGAGCAGGTGAGAAGGGCGGCAGCAGGGTCAGGCCTTGATCCGGCCTGCTGAACTTGGCAGCTCACTCTCCTACCGCTGCACGGCCCTTGAGCTCTGGTGCCCAGCCTGCCGCTTCCTAAGGATGCCCCAGGGCCACATGGCAAGGCATGGAAGAGAGCTCGCCCAGGCTGGCCCCGCTGGCTGCCACACCCTCATCCCTGTGGACTGCGTGTGGAGGCAGCCACGGCCCGGATTGTACGCTCCCTGTCTCCTTTTCCGTGTCCCACGCCTGGGATCACAGAATGCCTGGTTCATGGAGGAATTCCGTGTGCCACGAGCTCCTGAACAACTGGGTGCCCAGGACACTGAATGGTAGAAAAGGCGGTGGGCAGGAAAGTCCAGTGAGGTGTTCCATTCTGACCAAGGCTCTCGGGTTTTTTTGAAAAGTACCAGCTCAGGATAAACAGAGTGATTCTGAAATTCAAGGGAACATAGAGACAATGATAGCAACACCACTTATATGGATGGCTAGTGTTTGCTAAGTGCTTACTGCAGGCTGGGTGTGCTGTACGGACTTTAATTCATTTGAACCTTGTGACCAAGCCACCCTCACACTGTCTCCTAGCCTATGGGATAGGAGTAATGTTTAACTACAGTGGTCTAAGTGCCTGCGTGGTAAGCGCAAGGACCCAGGTTCGATCCCTGGCACCACCTGCTATGCCAACCCCAGAACCCTGGGTGCACCGTGCTACCCTGAAACCACATGTGGTGACCCAGGTGTGTAACATCAGCCCTGGGGAGGCTGAGCCAGGAGGATCACGATGAGTCTGAACTGTGTAATGAGGCCCTGCGTCAAATAAATAAATAAATAGACAGATAAATAAATAATTACAGTTCTATAGGTGTAGTAAAGGAGACAGAGAGGAGCTAAGGGTGCCCGCTGGCTGTCGGGGCGAAGACCAATATTTCAGCTTATTTGTTTTGCATCTGCCGCAAGTAGGGGCTTTCGCTGCTCATTTATTACCAGCCTCCTCTTCACCAACGCCGCCATGATTACTGCCATAAAGGTCACTACCCAACACGTCCTCCTCGTGGGCTGAGCACTCCTGTGCAGTGACCACCAATACCACCATCCAGGCCACCCTCACGCTGTCTCGTCAGCTGCGCCCCACCGTAATCTTCACCACCACCAATGCCGAGCTTCATCACGGTCATCGCCGTCCTCCTCTCCAACGTGACAGTCACCAAGTCCTCACTCTCAGCACCACCACCACCACCACCGTCACGGCTGCCCCTGGATGAGAAGCCGGGGTGCCGCGAGGCTAAGTCCCTAGGTGGAGGGTCCAATACTCAGCGCTGCTCCTAACTCGAGAGCCTGAATTCTGAGCCCGGAAATTATTTACCTTCACGTCTTCGCAGGCCCAGCCAGGGTGAGGTGGGGCAAGGCCGCCCGCCAGTCCTGTGTCGCCTTGGCCTCCACCCTGGGAGTGCCACCCTCCTGCTTCTTTTCGTCTCTTCTAACCCTTCTTCCATCCATTTTACCCTGGGGCATCTGGTGCTGGCTCAACTTCCAGCAGCGTAGTTCACTCTGCGACTCACAATGCTTTGGGCCCAGGCGCAGAGGCAGCCCCTGGTCCAGCCCCTGTTCCACACTCTCAGTGTCAAGGACGCCTCTGTCCCTGGCCTGCAGAGCCTCTGCAGCTGCCTCGGAGCTGAGCTGGCTCCTTTGCTTGGATAGGTTTGTACTTATCACAGGGAACATTGTGTTTTGCCCTCTTTAAAATGTCACCAGCTCATACTCGGAGCGGCTCTTGATTACAGGCGTTTCCCATGTCAGTGGTTTATCTACGCAGTGATTAAACAGGATTGTCTGGAGAGAGGGGTGCTCCAAATGTCACTCTCAGCTCTGGAAACTCCTGCTGTGATGATGGTGCTGCATGACCAGAAATGAGGGCTCCATGGAGAAGGGAGGAGGTAAATGTGTGGGGCAGCGGTCACCAGACCAGGTTGCTGCACAGGAATTATGTCAGTTACTCCCAACAGGTGTGAGAAGCCATATTTTGCAGATGAGAAAACCTGGCCCCCAAAAGGAATACAAGTTGCTGAGGTCCTACAGCGAGCACCCAGTAGGGCTGAGATGAGAGCTATGTCTGAGTAAGTGTTGCTGACCTTCTTCTTCTTCTTCTTCTTCTTCTTCTTCTTCTTCTTCTTCTTCTTCTTCTTCTTCTTCTTCTTCTTCTTCTTCTTCTTCTTCTTCTTCTTCTTCTTCT